>PVKC010028954.1:0-15260 GCA_004027635.1 Crocidura indochinensis
ATTTATAAAGGAAAAATTTTATTTGCTTTTATCCAAATTTTCAACAGCATGCTGTTCAGTACTGTTAATGGCCATTACATGTATGCCATGTTCTAATACCCATGTCATTTCAGTACCACTTCTCTCCACCAATATCTCATGGTACTTTCCAATCTGACCCTTAACTCCCTCACCCCATCCTGCTAAATTCAGTTTTATAGTCCAACTCTTAGTACAATTAGTAGCTTCTTTTAAGAAAGCTCTCATTTCTTCTTCTTTTCTATGTCTAGAAGGACAAAATTAAAGTCACCTCCAAGGTATAGATTTAAAAATTATCCTATATTGGGGCCCGGGAGATAGCATGGAGGTAAGGCGTTTGCCTTTCATGCAAAAGGTCATCGGTTCGAATTCCGGTGCCCCATATGGTCCCCCGTGCCTGCCAGGAGCAATTTCTGAGCATGGAGCCAGGAGTAACCCCTGAGCACTGCCGGGTGTGACCCAAAAACCAAAAAAAACAAAACAAAACAAAATTATCCTATATTCTACTCCCTACTAGAATCTTTCCCTTAGACCACTCTAAAAATCTTTCAAAAGAAAATTCCTGTGGCCACAAAGTACTTAAAGATGATACAATTTGTTCATCCAATTGTATTTTCTTCCAGAAAATTCATCAAAAACTACCTCTAGAAATTGGTTTTGGTTGTTTTCTGTGGTCACCAGATTTCTGCTAACAGCTTATTTCCTTAACGCCAGGAAAGCAAATCTATCATTGTGAGACATTCTTAGCCCTAGGGTCTTTTGCAGTTTCTTCATTTTGTTTGATCCAAAATACATATTAGTTATTTGCTCAAATTCAGAGACGTCTAAATTATAAATCAATAAGAGTTATTCTTCCATTTAGTTGCCTTTTGCTTTTTCCCCATTATAAGATGGCAGCGTATTACACAATTTACACAAATAAATCTCATTCTGGTACAAAGAATGAGAACAAGGCAGAGATCTTCGTAGTAGAAAAGGGACAATCCATAACCAATACATGAACCCTAGAATTATGGTGAATGGGATGTTGCAGTAAGTAAAACTAAATGAAGCTTAAAACTAACAAAATTCAAATATTTCTGTGGTGAAAACCAGAAAGTAACTGTTACATTAAATTACCCTATGGCAGAGAAACATAGAATCTTTAAATTTTCATTTATCTAAGCCAGAAGATAGAGGTTAGTCTCATAGCTACCCAGCATCTAGAAAAGATTTCAGAGGTTCAGAAAATTCGGAGAAATCAAGGTCAAAGGAAAATCCAGGGATAAAAATTCCATCAACCACTACAAAGTGTTTTCATAGTATATATTATTAGAAAATGGCAGCAAATGACTTCACTTCTATACAGCTATGAAAATTAGTGTAGAATATTGAGCATGGCCTAATTTTAAAGTATTGGACATTTGCTTTGGGAGCATCTTCTGACTAAATTCATGGTTCTGCACTTGAATGTTGAGTATAGCAGGTGCTAACTCACTAATGACAGTAGTCAATATTATGTAGTTCTTTTTATATCAAGGTTAGATGATTTATACATCCCAGGATAAAAATAGAAACTCAGGATCTTAATGCCTCAGTGTTCAGAAAAAAATATTTCTGATTCACAGTCTTTCCCCCCAAGAAAGCTATTGAAAAAAAATCTAGTGTCTCAACCTGAAAGATTCTTACTTGGGCAATTTGAATTATTCCTTAGAGTGGCTACCCCTTAGGGGAATCTATTTCACACTTACATAGACTTAACTCACTTGAATTTTCTTTACATCTTGACTTCCTTATGTTTAATTTAACCTTAATGAAGAAATTTCAACGTTTTTTTACACCCTGCAGCTTTTTAGTACAAACATTTCAGAAGTTACAGAGTTTTTTGAAAGTCTAGTTACATAAAAAGTTTTACAAGTTATACCTTGTAAATAAATGCTGGTGGCTTCTACACTGAAGTCTGCATTCTTTCTTGAACATGCATTTCTCTTTCTTACCCTTCATATTTTTCTAAGTAATTATTTTTAAATAATTTGGCTTTACTAAAGGAAAAAAAGAAAAGGAACCCAATGTTATATATCTTTGATTATTTTTTTATATATTTAAAAGAGTTTCAGGGCCCGAGAGATAGTACAGAAGATAAGATGCTTGCATGCAGCATACAGCAGACCTGGGTTTAGTCCTTGGCATCCCGTATAGTTCCTCAAACACACCAGGAGTACTTCCTAAGTGCAAAGTCAGGAATGACCCCTGAGAATCACTGGGTGTGACCTCAGAACAAAACAACCAAAATAAAATAAAATAAAAAGACTACCAATATAAGGTAAAGCAAAAATAAATAAATGCTAACAGATACTTAAATTTAGGCCACTCTTTCTTTCTTAGAATATGGAGCATTGGCTCATTACTTAAGGTCTTCCATGCTTTAATAATGTCAGTTCTAAATTGTGCCTAAATAGAATATCAGCTTCCTACCATGAGCAAAGAAATTAGAGATTTCAGAGTTTACAATGAGAAAAAAAGCCTTAAGCATGAAGTCTTTAGAAACCTTTATCATTCCTTGCCACAGCAATTTTGCTTTGTGCCTTATTTTGCTTTCTTCTCTACCCCTCCTCAAGTCCTGCTGAAACATTAAACATACTGTGTTCTTCTGGGCATATTTTATTGGTTCAGAGGCAGGCTTTTTTTTTCCTTTTTCCTCTTCTTATTTTTAAGACATTTTAAGCCAGAGTCTTCATGGGGTATTTTTTCTTACTTGAACTGAAGAAGATAATCAGTATAATTTTAGTGACTAGAAACAAAAAAAGGAAATGCAGTACATTGTTTATACCTTATTAGGACATCAAACTGGTGATAAGTAAAATGAAGCTGACAATACATATAGATGCAGAAGGATGGTAGACTGAAGTAAGCGTAAAATCATCCTATGTGTCATATCTCCAACTCCAGGTGAATATGTCTGAATTAGGGTTGCACATGAAATAATCTAGACCAAGATGAGTCTGAAACACGGATAGTTTGGCCATCTACTACTTAGTATCTCCACCAAGTTGTGTGCCAGAACTGTTTTACAGGAACCACCCCCAGATGGGGAAGCTGTCTTAAGCCTGTCCTGCCCAGGTTTACATTTAGCCAATTTTTATTTTGGGGTAAATCTAAGAAGTTAACAAACATACAAAGGAACCAGAGATGATCTTTGTTTTAGGTAAAATAAGATGTAACCTAACAGGCATGAGCCCTCGTGAATGATGTTCTAATTGGAGTACGACAAAGACTTTAGGTCCATTTATGTGCTTCCTTATAAAATATAGTTTTATCCAGAACCCCACTAAGTCAGATTAACAAGAGCCTACAACCCAACGTCAGACTCCTACTTTATATCTCATAAAGATGTTTCTCATCCTTCACATATCACAATTATATTTAATCACTGACACACCATGTATAAGTTGTTCATTGTACCAGTAATTGAGGTCACTACATTTAGGTTCATTTTTAACCCTGTTATTCTGTGGGTGTCCCAACCTTATTCCCAGGCTCTCTATATTTCACCAGCCTTTTTTTCCACAGGCTCTTTATTTATATATTCACCAGCCTTTCTCACAGGTTCTATATTCACCAGTCTTTCTCACAGGCTCTAATATTCATATATTCACCAGTCTTTTTCACAGGCACTAGTTCTCTATTTTCATTTACACCAGCCTCTTCTATGGGCTATATTTCACTGGTCTGTTCTGCAGGCTTTTTCTTTTCTACCCCAAAAGTAATTCACAACTTACCTATCCCGGAGTCTTCTTATGTTCTGACTCCTCTGCTGAATGTGGCTGCAGTCACCGTCCATGAGAACTCACTGCAGTCATGTCTCATCCCGAGAAGCCATGTTGGGCTCCAAAGTGTGGGTGCCCGGACCTGCGGGGAACACCAGTCAAAAGATAGGGCTATTCTTTCTGGGAGGGAGCTCGAGCATACATGCAGACAAAATAAGAGACACGGAGACAGACAAGAATGGGAAAAGGATTCCAGATCCAAATCCGTTTATTGTTATACAAGGCTTGGCATAAGCATCCTTTTTGCGGGCACAGTTCTGCACGTACACATGTCGATAGGAGATAGGCTGGAATATTTGTACACATAATGGGGACCATCTTCATCAGGCCAGAATGTACAGATAATGGGAACTTCAGGTAAGTTAGACTCAGTTTCCCAGGGTTAAAATTCTATGCTTTCATTGTCTCTATGCAAACCTTAAAAGGTTTACTTCCCTGGGCTCTCTGATTTTAACAAAATTCTCTGTTACAAAGTCCCACTTTTAGCAAAGTTCTCTGCTTGATATAAGGGCCCCTGGCATCATTCTGCATAGTAATTTTCATATACTGATCCTTACACTAGGTCTATGTTGGCTCAAAAGGAAGAAGAATTTAGCTCCTTATCCCTCAAAGTAGAAGTGTTAACTTTGTTGGTTCAGTTCATGGTTTTAGTTTTATGCACGGGATAACTAAGTTTAAATAAATTATAATGATATATATTATTATATATAATCATGTGAAATTTTATGTAAATCATATACATTATATATAATTATTTTATAATATAAGTCATATATAATTATTTTTTACATTAATGTTTGGCATGATGGAACATTTCTAAAAGTTTACTGCTTAAGGTTTTGAATGCATGTTTACAAATTTATTTTAGTTAAATTTGTCTTCATCTTTTTTTTTTATTTGTCTTCATCTTTTTGAGATTATTAGGCAGTTCATTTGCTAACTTCTTCAATTTCAAATTGCAATCTCAATTTGAAACTACAAAGAAAAACAACCAGACTAAGAAATTTTCAATAAAATCCTTCCCCATTTGTAAGTAAACATGGGAAACTCTAATAAGAAAGGTTGCACAGCAGAGAAAACAAAGCAGGAGTCAAAGCCAATAGAATGCCTTTACAGGAATGACACTACTAAGAAAATGGTCATCGTTTTCTACTTAGGAACAATGGTTATCATGCCTCAAATATATGCTCCCCAGTAGCCAGAGCAGTGGCGCAAGTGGTTGAGTGCTTGCCTTACGTGCTACCTAGGACAGACCGTAGTTCAATCCCCCAGTGTACTACATATTCCCCCAAGCCAGGAGCGATTTCTGAGCTCATAGCCAGGAGTAACCCCTAAACATCATTGGGTATGACTTAAAAAACAAAAAAAAAAGTGTTCTCCCCAAATAATTTTGGAGATTAGGTACAGACAAAGGAGTATAGAAATAAAACAGTGGCTTAGGGTTACTACTGAGGATATTCAAATCTTCAAAAATCTAGTTCATCCCATATTGATCCAAGAATGTCTTTACAGTGGAAAGTGATTAGTGACTGTTGCAATTCAGCCCTTGATGGGGCTGGAAGGTGATGGGATGGAGGATCCTTTCTCCTCCTGTCCAGGCCACGCGTCCGCCACCCTGTTCAGCTGGCTGATATATAACAAATGGCTATATATGATGACAAACTGAGTATTTACGGATATGGTCAGTATTCAGTAAGTATATATGGAGGAACTAGCTATATTGTCAATGATGCATAGATGGTTATTCCTTTAAATCATTAATAATTTTGTTCTATTTCTATTTATCATGCTAGTAAAGTATTAATAACTATATGCTATATTTTCATTATTACTTACTTTTGGTTATTGTAAGCATCAAGATAATAGCTATTTACTTTAAAGTATTTATTAAGAAATAATATGACTGTTCTTACTTGTAAAATATTTTTTTAATTTCCTGAAATTTTATAATTTTTTAAAATGCTAAATATGTACCCAAGTTCATTAGTTCTCTCCAGTTAGAAATAATCATGCTTCTAAGCCCATCAATTAATTTTTCTGCTATTTATAATGATTTTATATTTGCTATAGCAAATATATTTTCTATATGTGCTATAGGAAGTATAGAGAGTGGTGAGATAAAATAGAGATAAAGGAATAAACCCCATAAAGCTAATATTAGCAATTATATACTCCATATTGGGATAGGACATATCATCAAATGTGGAGTTATCCTTTGTTTTGGGAGGCATATCTGGCATTTTCAGGTGCAGCTTCTATATCTCCTGACTGTGAGCAGGGAGCTTGTGATGCTGTGGATTTTGAACCAGGACTGCTGCATTGCAAAGTATATACATTAGTTATTTGAGCTAACATGAATTAAATGTTAAATTTCAGTGTCTGGACTTGGGTTCTGATTATTATGCAAGAACTACTATGAAACTCGCACTTTAAAAACCTATAATGCAGGCCAAATGTATGAGGAAACTTTCCAGGCATTGAACAACAGAGTTCAACACTATTATCCTTGAGAGAACAAAAGCATACAAGATGATTTTGTTAAGGATATCTGTGTCCTGGTCCAAGACCTCACTGACATTTACTTATATTTTGTTAACTTTTGCTAACAAAAAATCAAAAGTATTAAGCCTTTTAAAAAGGCTTTTTAAAAGCAAAAGCTTTGAAGAATTTGGAAAAAAAAAACTTGTATTAGTTCTTTAAAATCTTTATAAAATTCTAACCCATCTATTTCTAGCTCTTTGTTTAGTATTTTGATTTGTATTTTCTCTTAGTCCTGATCATTTAAGATTAGCTAGGGAGTTCTCAAGTTTTTCTTTTCTTGTCTTTTCTTCTTTTCTTTTTTTCTTTCTTCTCTTATTTTTTGAATTTGGTATCTGGTCTGTTTCTCTTTCTTTCCTGGAAATCTTATTTTCCAGATATTTGGTCTTGTAAGGGAATCTTATAGTTGTGATTTTCTTAATTTTCCTGGGTATAATTTCTTTCACCATTTCTATTCTAGTTATTTCTATGATTTTATTGCTCATTCTGATATTCTATCTTCTTTGAAATAAAAACTGCTTGCAATATTTTTCTTCTGTATTCAACATCTCTATTGGAATTGTATGTATATGTGTGTGTCTGTGTGTGTATGTATGTGTTCTTAGGATATATCTGGCAGTGCTCAGTGTTACTCTTGGTGTGACACCAGGGGTTCACTCCCAACAAATCTTGGCGTACCTTGTAGTGATGGTCATCCAAACCGAGGCTCTTGCCTGCAAAACTTGTGCACTAGCTTTTCAGCTATCTATCCATCTACCTATGAGTTTCTTAATATTTATGTTCTATCTGGTGAAGAATTTCTTTTACTCTGTCACATTTTTTGGCTCTTCATTGATATCTTATTCCTGTTTTCTGTGTTAAATTGAGAGTCTCTAAATTTTGTTATAATCTCTTTTTAACTTTTGTTATTTCCCACCTATTCTGCCATTAAGTGTGCCTCTATAAACATTTTCATTGAAGATTTCTGTAGTAGTCATAATAGTTGTCTAGAAAAGATTTTACAGGATATCTTCAGTATCTTCTTTGTTTCTTTCATGTGGCATAATGATCTAAAAATTGGAGTCCTTACCCTAGGCTTTGTCCTAGGATCTGTGCAAAAATCAAGACCACCAGTTACAAAAGACTGATTACAACAGTGATGGAACAGAACTGCTGGAATCATAAAGAAAGACACTATCCTAGACTTCATCCTACGACTTGTGCAAATACCACGATCTCTAATTAGAGGCCTGATTGTATTATCCACAACTGAGCAGAAAGTTTCCTGGCACCATAAAAAGTTCCTGGGGTGTGAAAAGGAGCATGTATGGAGCCTGTAGTCATTCCCATGAAAGTATATTTTAAGGGCAGAGAAACCCTGTATCTTTTAGGCCAAGGGAATTCCCTTTCTAATTTTCCTAATATTTACTGTGCTTATGCAAAAACAAAAACAAAAACAAAACCCTTGCCACACATCCCTCCTTCCTTTTTTCTTTTCTTTTCTCTTCTTTTTTTTTCATGGTTATTGCTTGGTTATTGTATTTGTTGCTGTGGTGCTTTTTAGTAGTTGCTGGTTTTGGTCTTTTGTATGATTTTGTGTTTTATTTTTTATGTTTTATTTTGTTTTTGTTGTAATTTCTATTTTGTTTTCTTGTTTTTTTTTTATAGTTTTTTTCTTTTTTTTTCTTTTTTTTTTTCAAGCATAATCACATAATTTGAATCACCTTGCTCTGCCTTATAGATTTAGGAATGAAAACGGTTGGTATCAGAACCAAACAATCATATGAACATTGAGTAGACATTTAAAAAGATCAAACACCAAATCCAAAGTCAATGACAACAGAATCCATAGCCAATCTTCAACAAGCTATACACAGATGGGACCTATTATTCTAGAAGTCTGGGAGCAAAGGAGGGGATGCTGGGAACTGGGGTGGAGGGAGGACAATACTGGTGGTGGGAATACCCTTGATTCAATGCAACTATTTACCTCAAATATTACTGTGAAAGATTTGTAATTCATGTTGATCACAATAAAAATACTAAAAAAATTGTAGTCTTTTGTTCTATGGCTGTTACATAGAGGGAGAAAGAGGATAATAGTGATAAACATACTGATTAATTGAAATATTGTTATTGAATAGGAAAGGAAAGGGAAAGAGTCCAGAGGAACTATTTTATCCTGCCATTCTATCTCTGTAGAATGTAGAAGTAAGACCCAATGACAAGTTTGCTTTGTAATTCTCCATTCTGGATAACGGTCCAATACCTACACCATTTCTTTTTCTTTTTTTTTTTTTTGGTCACTTATTAGTTGTTGTAAAATTATAAAGTTATTCATGATTGGGTTTCAGGCATACAATGTTTCAACACCAATACCTTCCCCAGTGTCCACTTTCCTCCACCAATGACTTCTTCCCCACCCTTTGCCTCCCACCCACCAGTTAGGGCAGTGAAATTATCCATGGTGCTCAGTTGATTGAATACATATTATCAAATATATTTGTTGATACCAAAAGAATATGAACACAGTAAATTTAAATTTAATTTTTAGGGGCTGGCGCGGTGGTGCTAGAGGTAAGATGTCTGCCTTGCCAGCGCTAGCCTAGGACAGACCGTGGTTCGATCCCCCGGCGTCCCATATGGTCCCCCAAGCCAGGAGCAACTTCTAACCACATAGCCATGTGTAACCCCTGAGTGTTACCGGGTGTGGCCCAAAAACCAAAACATATATATTTTTTAATTAATTTTAAAGTAATTTTAATTCACAGTGAGTGTATTGAGTATATCTTAATTTATTTGTGGGATTTTACAATATCTAAAGGATAGATTAGGAGACACTCAATTAGTCTAGCTGATAATAGTTTAAAACACCAAAACACTGGTGATTAAATAAAGATTACCATGATGATGAGTATCTGATTTGCTGTCATCTTTAAAAAATTGCTATTATCATTCAAAAGAACTATAACAGAAGCAACCTAATATTGCCTAACCAAATATCTGGGCACTTAGTAATTTTTTTTAAGTTTACAGATAAAATAAACATCATATTTATAAATGAACTGGGAGAACAAAAAGCTAGCAAGTAGAGCTTTTCTTGCTATAATAATTTCAAAGCCAACTTAAGAGATCCATGTAGAAATGAATTAACATAAAAAGTCCAGGACAAATAAGCAGTAAACAAGTAAACAATAAATATTAATATTATTTCCTCCACTTTACTGTCCCATTACAATAAACAGATACATAAATCCTTTGAAAATGAGGCACAGTTTGTAGAGTTACAGAGATTCATGTATGTGGGAAGGACAGAAGGAACTTACAGACACTTAGTCTGACAGCTCCACCATAAATATTTATGTTTGTAAGTTATTTCTCTACTTTTTCCTACCTGTCTCATTTCATTATTTTTCTGTTTAGTTTTTGTCACTTTGTTATAATCTCCTTTAGTCTTCCAATAATTTTTCACTGAGATCTAATTCCCATAGAGGAGTCAAACAAAGTTTAGAGGACAAAATCTTTTAAGATAAGTATGATGTAATTTTTTCAAAGTCACATTCTATTAGGAATTGATAGAGCTAGATAGAAAATAAGTTTAATTCACTTCATATTCAATATTCTTTCACTAAAGCATTCTACTTTACAAAGTGTGTGTATATACACTTTATATATATGTGCATATATATAACACTTAAGCTTATTAAGACTAAGTGTGGAATATTTCAAAATGTATATGCTTTCTAAAATGGCAGATTAAAAACATTTTATTATTTCTCTAAAGACTAAAATTTTATTAAAGTAACAACCACAGCATGTTAGAGATTATAATTTGGAATTAAGCATGCACTTTCTATATATATCATTTTATTTGTAAGACAAGACTCCTGGTAGAATTAATTTCATCTATATGTATTTATACATATGTATATTTGGGGTGAAAACTGCAAGTAGTTCTTGAGTCTATTGGCATTCCAGTCCAAGAGTGCTTGGAGGACACCAGAGCCTTACATTATGGTTCTTGGGAGACAATATGGTGCTAGGGACTATATTTGCTCCTTGCTCATGCCAGACATGTATTGTTTCACTCAAGTCATATTCATGTTTTCACATTTTAGTAAAATTCTGTTCATTATAATTTTCCATTAAATTGTAGTCTTTTTTACTAACTAGATAAATCACAATATCGGTCATTGTATTTAAAACTACATTTTTAGAGTTTTAATATTTACAATAATGATAATATTTATTATTTATTATTTTACTATTTTAATTTGTATATTTATAATTTAAATGATCTCTACCCTTTTTCTTCTAAGCTTTTCTGTATAGTTTTAAATTTTATTTCAGTAAGATAAAAGAATTACTGGCAAAGGCATTTTTTGTTTCAGATGATCTTAAATAGCTTTTACACTTCAGAATAAAAATGCACTTAACAATAATACACATTTGCCACACTTTAAGAAAAAACTTTGATACATCAAAAATCTATTCAGGAGAGAATAAAGGAAGAAAGTAGTTTGTGGGCATAATCAATTATAAGAAAAATGTAAGCAGATTTTAGCTTCATTTAAAAATCTATTTGCAGTTTTCTGTTCACTACTTTTGATATAAAAAATATGAGATGTAGTTTTCCTATTTTCCTGAACTTGCAGAATGTGTCTGAAGATTGTGAAAAAGGAAGAGAAACATGGAGGTTTTTCCAGTCATTTGTTTAGAGATTGGGAGCAGGCTGGCATAGGCATGTACAAGACGACAACATACTGGTGTCATATTTTTATATTGTCTTATTGTGGAACCATCTAGATACACCTTATTTTCAAACAATCACATTTATACTGAATTTCAAAAGAAAGAAAATTATTTCATATTTTAAAAAAAATCTAAATAGACCTGCTGTCCTAATTAATGTTGTGGTCTTCTAAATGACAATGTGTCTATAAAGGTCTCCTTTTACTTGTCTGCCTGCCATAGAAATTGAAAAATTTGACCTCGCCTGTCTTTTAGTTTAGTCTAATTAGGACATAATCTTGTAGTCAGGACATACACATTTGATACAATAGGAATGCACAAAAGACTCAGAAGCTGTATTTAGGAACTTAATTTTCTGTAGTGATTGAAGAAACAAATTAATGCCATGAAATATTGTTTGCATCAACTTCATCCTATAAAGGTCTTAAAAAGTGACATCCCAGCTACTTTAATTCTATTCTTTCTTCTCAAAGACAGCTTTGGAGGAAAAATAATCTCACTAACACAGACGGATATGTATGACTCTAATTTCCATAAGAATTGCAAGATTAGAGAGAAGGCTTTGTATCTGGAGTCTATAAGATGGATAAAAATGAGCATCACATATGTCAGGAAAAAAGCACCTTAATAAGGCCTGGTCTCTTGGGAGAACTGAAGCCAGTGTAGAGTAGTAAAGTCTTGCTTTTCTCCTCCAGTGTGGAGCAGTAAATTTAAAAAGTGAGCTATTTTTTATGGGTAGGTATGCCATAGTCCTGAGGTGAGCCCTGAAGTACAAATTGTAGACAAATCCCACATCAGTAGTAATGTGGAAAAATTTCCTTTATGTATTTTAAGACATAAAAGTTAAGAGCAGACATAAGTAATAGCAAAAATTCATATGAGCTCAGGGGCCAAGTTACAGTTGGTATGGCAACTATCACTTTGAATTTCACACCTTTGTGTAAAATAAAATTCTAGCTATTTTTTTCTATTAACAGAAATACAATAAGGTGTTTTGTGGGCATTAGATTTGTGTAGAGATTAGCCCTTGAGTGCAAGTGTAGAAATGATTAAGAATACAAGGTGAAGTTGTTTATATGTATATAATTATATACACATTATTTTATATATTATATATCTATTTTTTCTATTTTTAACTTTATTTTTTAATATGTAAATTTTGTTTATTCCACATATTCCTATAGCCTATCTCAATTCTTTACCCCTGCCCCATTTTCAGCAAGTCATTTCTTCTTTTGATTCAAGAATTTGTTTATATTATCTACCTCCTTTTTCCTTTCTTTGTATACTACATAAGATTTTTGACCTCTCCCTGACATAGCTTTTTAATAGAAAGATATAATTTTATTTTTTTATAGCTAAATAATCTTTCTCTGTATTACTGATAAACACCATGATTTCTTTATCCAGTTGTCTCATGGACATTTACGTTTCCCCATATATTTGCTACTGTAAGTAGCAGAAGCATATATATAAATTGTGTTTTAAGCATAAGTATACATATATTCAAATGAATGTTTTTTATTATTGATATAGATGCCAAGGATGAAATAATTGTGTTCTATAGTATTTATATTTTAATTTCTGAGTTATTTCTATACCATTTTTCACAGAAGCTAAATCAAGTTACTGTCCATTCAACAGTAAATAAAGATTTATTTTTCATTGCATCCATCTTAGTACTGGTAGCTTCTAGACATTTTGGTGTAGTTTTGCTGTTATGGAGCCAACATATTACTTTAACTGTCATTTATCTGATAGTGATAATGAGAAGTTATTTTTTTTATTAATGATTATGCCTTTGAATACTTACTGACTTTTTCTTTCAATTACATTTTCTTATCATTCACTTATTTCAAGTCACTTATTTATCTAACTATTATTTTAATGGGCCACATATAATATTGTATAATATTTATATACCGGTATTATTTAAAATTAGACCATCATGAAAACGAGAAAAATATTTTGTTAGAGTATATCAGATAAAAGCAAAATAAGTAAGTAAAATATAAGCCAACAATTTTTATAAATGATAGCAAAAAGTGAAAATCATAATTTTAACTTAATGGGTAGGGAAAGCTTTGCTAGGATGATAATTTCTGAGTAAAGAACCAAAGTAAATGGGGAATGCCCTGTGTGTAAATCTAAGAAAATCTAGGAAGCCCCAAATTTGGATATTGCCTATTGAGTTGAAGAAACATGCTGAAACAGCCTAGTGAGTGGCTTATAAAAACTTGAAGGGTTATAGGAAAACTAGGAAGGAAAGGAGGGAAGACATATAGAATTCAAAGGGCAGGCATTATAATGTTAATTTACTTTTTACTCAGATTAAACATTGGTTATTCATCAATAGGTATTTTCTAGGTGCCGAGTTTATAGTATGGACAGTCACTGATAAAAGGAAACAGATCTGGGGAGTGGCAAGTAGAAGCAGATAATATATTTTCAAGTGCTAATATAAGAGTTTAAGATGCCAATTTTGCATCTAATTAGAGAAATTGGAGGTAATAGAGTTAACTGTCAACCATATGGATGGTCTTTAAAACCGGATAACAAAATATGAATGAGGTTTCTCAATTGGTGACTATCTAAAGATAAAGAATCAGAAACCTGCCAGACCCAACTGGTGCTGGAAGCCTGGTTTACTAGAGAATAGCACTCTGGGCTTAAGTAGGCAGCCCCAGGGAATGCAGATATCCCCTCACATTTCTTCATGGCATAAGGATGAGTACATGTAGTCACTCGTGAAGATGAAAAACTTGGAAAACAGTCTTGGTAGGGTCAAAAAGGTCCACTCATGATGGATCATCATTTCAAAAAGAAAAAAATAATCATGTGAAAAGGAATAGTGGTCCCCCTTGATGTATGGTATGCCGTTATTATAGTTTTTACAAAATTGTGAACTTGTGTAATAGTATAATAGAAGATATTATTGAATTTCTAACTGTTTATACATTTGAATTCATATATGTAATGTTAGTTTTATTGATTACAATCTGAATTTCTAAGAAGCATGTTGATTTTTACAATAAAGATGCAATATGGATGGTTTACAATTGGAAAAGAAAAAGGAAAGAAAAAAAAGATAAAAAGTATTACAAATTCAAACCAATTTGGAAAACTTAGTGAACCATTCCAAAAATTATAACAATTAGCAAAAAAGGGATGTAGAAAGCTATGAGGGTACAGGTAAAAAACCATACATTTTTCATTATTGATAGGAAGGAGCATCAGGCTGTCACATCCGAGGCTTTTTATAATTTTTATTTCATTTTGTTTTTTATTTCTTTTTTCTTCTTTTTCTTTTTTTATTAATAATTTTTATTTTAACCAAAGTGAATTACAAATCACTCACAGTAGTTTTTTAGGTACATCCTAGGCTTTTACTAAGACTATTGCATCAGTAAGTGAATTGGAAACAACTATTTGGACCAAACTGTGTCTCTTCCTTTGATGCTGAGCCTGCATCAACTTCTTAGCTCCATTACTGTGAACTACTCTAGTGTTTCTTCTTATGACATCAAACACTTTTGTTTCTTAAAGCACCTGAGAAATATCATCATGCTTTGAATTAATTCATGCTTTCCTTCACCTATTTTCTGAAGTCCTCGAAGGATACTTTGGAAAATTTTCAGATACATGCAAGTTATAGAAAATTTCTTTCTATTACTGGTGAGGGAGATTTGAGGGAATGCGCATTTTTATGAATCTCAAGTATATGCCTCTTTGAGTGATTTTCTTAATTGCTTTATTTATTTAATTAAAGCAACATGATTTACAAAGTCATATGTAGTTGAGTTTTAGGCATATAATGTTTCAGCATTGATTCCACCACCACTGTCAACTTCCTTCCACCATTATTCCCCTGACCACCCTCACCCCACTACTGCCCACCCACCCTTACTCAGCCTACCATCTCTACAGTCACCGCCAATGTATCTGAACCCCCTAAACCCCTACTCCTATCACTTTCCATGTCTTTTCAACCCTCCCCTTTGCTTCATTTCTTTATACCTCCTCTCTATACTCTGGAGGCATTATCTTATACCAGTGATCGGCAACCTTTTTTTTCAACTGAGCCAAATCTCGCCAAAACCACGATTGAAATTTATTTTGAGAGCCACATTTTTTGTATTTTTGGTTTTTTTTGTTTTGTTTTTGTTT
>PVKC010028955.1:0-15271 GCA_004027635.1 Crocidura indochinensis
AAGGATGGTTTAACATCCATAAATCTATCAACATAATACACAATATCAACAACAAGAAAAATAAAAATCATATGATCATATCAATAGATGCAGAGAAAGCATTTGATAAGGTTCAACACCCAATCTTGATCAAAACTCTCAGCAAGATGGGAATGGAAGGAACCTTTCTCAATATAGTTAAGGCCATCTACCACAAGCCAGTGGCAAATATTATCCTCAATGGAGAAAAACTAAAAGCCTTCTCTCTAAATTCTGGCACAAGACAAGGCTGCTCTCTCTCACCACTCCTGTTCAACATAGCACTGGAAGTACTCGCTATAGCAATTAGGCAAGAAAAAGATATCAAGGGAATCCAGATAGGAAAGGAAGACGTCAAGCTCTCACTTTTTGCAGGTGACATAATACTCTACTTAGAATACCCTAACGACTCTACCAAAAAGCTTCTAGAAACAATAGACTCATATAGCAAGCAATACAAAAACCCCTTCCTTACACCTATATTCATTGCAGCACTATTTACCATAGCAAGACTCTGGAAACAACCAAGATGCCCTTCAACAGACGAAGGGCTAAAGAAACTGTGGTACATATACACAATGGAATATTATGCAGCTGTCAGGAGAGATGAAGACATGAAATTTTCCTATACATGGATGTACATGGAATCTAATATGCTGAGTGAAATAAGTCAGAGAGAGAGAGAATAACGCAGAATGGTATCACTCATCTATGGGTTTTAAGAAAAATTAAAGACATTCTTGCAATATAATAATTTTCAGACACAAAAGAGAAAAGAGCTGGAAGTTCCAGCTCACCTTATAAAGCTCACCACAAAGAGTGATGGGTTTAGTTAGAGAAATAACTACATTTTAAACTGTCCTAAAAATGAGAACGTATGAGGGAAATGGAGAGCCTGTCTAGAGTATAGGCGGAGGGTGGGTGGGGAGGAGGGAGATTTGGGACAATGGTGATGGGAACATTGCACTGGTGATGGGTGGTGTTCTTTACATGATTGAAATCCAAACACAATCATGTATGTAATCAAGGTGTTTAAATAAAATATATTATTTAAAAAAAAGTATTTGCTTTGCTTAACTAACTCAATTCCATTTCTGCTACTACACACAGTACCCTAAGTATCACTTTAGTGATCCCTGAACAGAGTCAAAGGTGGTATGTAAGCACTACTGAGTGTACTTTCTCTTTACACACACAAAAATTCTAAACTTTAAAAAGGTTGTTTTTTTTTTGAGGATGGAACCCAGTTTGACAGCATATCAGGCAAAGGCCCTACCTGCTGTGCTATCATATCACTATTGCCCCATGCAAAGCTATTTGAATATTTACCAAACAACAGCAATAATATTCCTCTTGCTTTCCTCTTGCTTTGCTGTGTGTCAAAATTCAATACACAAGTGAAGGCATGAGATGTATAAACCAATGTGGTGAATGGATGTCTTTTGATATAGCTGAAATTAGTCTTTTGTTGTTTTGGTTTTTGGTCACAGCTCTTCAATAAAGAATTATACTGGAATGGAACCCAGGTCAGGAATGTCAGGCAAGACTCTTACCTTCTGACTGTCTCTTCAACCCCATGCAATCTACTTTAAATTATTTTAAATTCAGCCATTCTTCATTTTTTTCTAAAAGTAACTAAAGTTTTATGAATTTTTATTACTTTAGAATTTTCTTGAAAATTTTTCTTAAGTATTATTATTTCAATGGCTAACCCAGGGGTCCTCAAACTTTTTAAACAGGGGCCCACTTCACCATCCCTCAGACTATTGGCGCGCCAGACTATAGTAAACACAAAAATTGCAATCAAATTCCTATGCACACTGCATACATCTTATTTTGATATGAAGAAACAAAATGGGAACAAATACAATATGTGGCCCGCGGGCCATAGTTTGAGGACCACTGGTCAAGGCTATATTTTAAATATTTAAAAGCAAAAATTAATTGCACTTGAATACTACATATCAAACTACTCTTGCAAATTAATATTTAATTACTAATGATATTTCTAATTTCAGTTCCCACTCATTTCTGTAATGTCATTTATTCTTAATAAAAAATCTTAAGAATGATTCTTTTTCTTTTTTGGTTTTTTGGGGCCACAACCCTTTGATGCTCAGGGGTTACTCCTGGCTAAGTGCTCACAAATTTTCCCTGGCTTGGGGGACCATATGGGACGCCGGGGGATCAAACCGTGGTCTTTCCTTGGCTAGCACTTGTAAGGCAGGCAACTTACCTCTAGCGCCACCTCACCAGGCCCAGAATGATTCTTAATTATTAAAAAAAGACAGTTGTTATCAAAGAATCTTTTGTAAACTTATAAGCACAGAATAGTCACTGCATTTTACTTGTATGACCATAACATAAACATACTGAAAACCTTTAAGTTTCTTTAAAAAAAGTGTTCTTTTTTTATAAAATTGTGTCTAATTAGATTAAGTTTCAAAATAGTTTTTTCCTAAAATTGCCTCTAGTATGAATCTTACACACCAAGTTAATTATCTTAATTATAATTACCAGCAGTGATTCAATTTAAGTTACTTAATTTTGTTTATAATTTGCTAGTAAATATAGGTTCTTTACTTATCAAGAAACAGTAAAGCAAAACAACAATATTGTTTTACCATGTTGAAACATTTAAATCAGGAACTAGAGAGATAGTACATCTGGTAGTGTTCTTGCCTTGCATGTGACCAATCCAGTTCAATTCCCAACAACCACATGTGGTAACCTGAGCCCCCTTCACTAGGATCAAGCTCAAAGAAGAACAAGGTTTAGTCTTGAAACAGTAAAAACAGTAAGGTCATTTTAATGACTATTTCTCAAAATCTTGGAGAGTCAAATTAATCTTTTGGGGGGTTAGAGGGCCACGCCTGGCTGTGCATAGGGGCAACTTCTGGCTGCAAGGGACCATATGTGATGCCAGGAATCAAACCCTGGTCAGCCAAGTGAAAGACAATTGCCATATCCTGTCTGCTGTGCTATCACGGGTCCCAAGTGAATCTTTTGTTTCTTTGCTTTTATTTTGTTTTGGGGTCACACCCAGCAGTGCTCAGGGGTTACTCCTGGCTCTGGGCTTACATATTGTTCGTGGCAGGAACTGGGACCATATGGGATGCCAGGACTCAAACTACCATCCATCCTGTTCTAAATTCACTGCATGTAAGGCATTTGCTCTACCAATGTGCTTTTTCTCTGGTCCCTCATTTTTTGTCTTAAAGTAGCAAAAAAAAAAAAAAAAGGTTAAGACATTATTTGTGCTAATATTTTTTCTTGCTATTTAATAGGCAAAATGAAAGGGTTTCAGAGGTTATTTACTTTTGTGGAGAGGGACTGGAGTGATAGCACTAGCAGGTAGGATGTTTGCCTTGCATGTGGCTAACCTGGTTTGATCCCCAATTCTTGACATCCCAAATGGTTCCCAGAGCTTGCCAAGACTGATTCCTGAGCACAGAGTCAGGAGTAATCCCTGAGCACTGCTAGATGTGGCCCAGAAACAAAAACCAAATAAAGAAAAAAAATATAACTTTTATGGAGAAAATCTAACCCAGATAAATAACTTTTACTTGGAATCATGATTTCAATTCTAAGGTCTTCCAGCTCTTTGAAATCAGTAAAAGACATAGTCCCCTGCACCATGGAACATTCATAATTAGGTAAAATGAGAACAGAGGAATATAGGACATAGAGGTCATTTTTAAAGCTAGAAATACAAATGTGCACTCATTCCTAAAGCTGTTGTTTTCCTTTCTGCTGTGTGCTAAATATTGTGCCATGAAGCTTTACATTTTGCCAGATAAGCTTTGTGTTGCAAACTTGCCTTGTGCCAGAATTAACATATAAGCTCAGAAAGAGTTTTATTTTTGGTGGTCAGAAAGCTAAATAAATTGGAAATGTCTTTTGAATGGTAGTCAAGTTTAAGTCTTTAAAAGAAACCTGAGGGATTGGAACTATAGTACAGTAGATAGGGCATTTGTCTTGTATGGGACCAATCCAGGTTTAATCTTGCATCCCATATGGTTCCCTGAGCAATTCCTGAGTGCAAAGTAGTCAGGAGCTTGAGCTCTGCTGAGTGTGATCCCAAAACCTAATTAATCAATTGACTGATTGATTAATTAAGTCAGCTCCATGCAAGGTGCTTGCCTTGCTGGCAGCTGACTCATTTGGTTTCCTGAGCACTGTCTTGTCCGTGCTTGCCACTGACAAGCACCACTAAACACCAGTGGATGTGTGAAAAAAATTAAAAGTTTACTCCAAGTTAAGAAAAGTTTCTGATTTTGTGTGTCTCAGCCTCTTAAGTGATAAGTAAATCTAATATATTTGGATGAATAGTTCACTTCCCTGGCAAGTAGCTGACGTAGGTTTCGGCCCACCAGCACATATAGTCCAAACTTCACTGAGAGTGATCCCTGAACATAGTTAAGAGTAAGACTGGGACAATACCTGATGTGGCCCAAACTAACCGCTCTTCCAAAAAAAAAAAAAAAACCCAGACATAACCATTTTTGTAACTAGGTCCAAATATTATATAACATACCTTCACAAATTTTATAGTCAAAATGTTAGTCCTTATAATTTAAATAGCAGGTCAAAAAATGTAAGCCTACAAATATGATTAATTCAAAAATTCTGAAGTGTTCACTTTGTTTCCAAATACCTTATAAGAATGCTCCTTAGTTCCAGCCAATTCTATGATGTCTATCATTTATTATTTTACAACTGCAAAGAGAACTTAAATTAGTATACTTCCAACCATTGCAATCCACAGATTTAGATTTCGTTCCTCTCTAAAACATATTCAGTGACCATGACATTTAATATTTACTCATAAATGCATTTGTACACAAGGTTCAACCATAGGATATCAATGAAGAAAAAGAGAATTGTTACCCAGTTCTTTACCCTAGAATAAAATTAAATTGACAAATATTTATTGAATGTCTACTATGTGCAAATAGCCCTGGACTGGTCAGCTTTTAAAAGCCATCCAACTTTTCACGTTAATAAATCAAAGCATTATTATTCCAAGCGTTGCAGAAGCTGCTACCAAGTTCTTAAGGTAAGAACATACATTAAAGAAATGAATTTTGGGGGAGATAAAGAGAAAAAGAAAGCTAATTGAAGATGTGAAAAAAAGATAAAAGAGAAACCTAAAATAGCATCAACTAATTGTGTCTTGTATGTATCCCTGATTTTAGAATTATGGCTTCATGTTATGCATGCATGTATGTATATTTGAATTCACATACACAGAACAGTAATGAATTTGACAAAAATAACTTTTGCCAGGGAGATTTCTAAATGAATGGAAATTCCTATTCAGATTCACAGTTTGTTTACAAATAGACTAATAATTTAGTTACTGTTAAGTCAAATGCACCACAAAATCAAAATTCTATGAGCAGAACTATTACTCAACTTGGCATCCCAGCTTCTTTAAGTTACCTTGCCCTTAAGTCTATTAAGAGATGACCTCATCAATAGGTAGGATGAGGTAGTAATAGAAGTGGCTACTACATTGTTACTACATAGGATTATTGTAGGATTCTAAATAAATTAATTTTATAAACAAATTAAAACTCATTTTAAAGATTTTAAATATCATTAGAAAATAAAAATCTATGAGACAAAACTATACTTTAAATTTTTATTCTATATATTCTATTCTTATGCTGTTATATGTCAGACTGTGCATTCCATTTTATTAAAGTATGAAAATTAAAATATATTTATTATATTTAAATGGATTTAACTAGTAAACTATAAAGGGAAAGCTAGTGATAATTCCCAGCTGTACTAAATAAAATTGATCCTGATTACTTTACCTGAATGTTATGCATCTATGTTGGCCACTGGAGATATTATTGACAATCTCACAGAGGATATTTAGCTTCAATTTTAAGTATTTTTAAAGGAATTAATTAAAAAATATTTTAAATATCAGGTTTTCTGCCTCTGATTTATAGGATACTTAGTTCTAAGGAATCAAAGTAGAAATTTTAGTAACCTTTTTCAGAGAAACTGTTTCCTTTTCTGAAAATAGAAGTTAAGTTTTTTGTGTTCGTAGAAAAACTAGGATAGCTCTGCTATTCAATTTATTCTTCTATTAGATAGACTACTTACTAAGATCACTTTGAAGTAAAGATATTGTTTCATATGTATCTGATCATTTGATTTCCTGCCTGTAAGTTGTAAAATATCTTGCAGCACATCCTAATTGGTTCACTGTAAACATTGGATTCCTTCCAAATACACTCTTTCTTCTTGGTAAAAATCTTATTGACCTTAACTACACTAAGATCTTTCAGTGTCTGACTATGTTAGTTTACTTTCTTCCAACTATTTTCTTGATGATTATACTAATGTCTTTAAATATCTTCTAAAGTAATTTCATTTGGATGATACAGAATAGTTCCTATGTTTATTAAGAACTATTTAGAGTTGTTTCTAATTTCCATTTTATCTTTCCCCTCCTTTAACCAGAATTACGGATTCTGAGACCCTCTCACCTAGGATCTTCCTGGATTCACCTGCCCCCTTGTGGTATTCCTTTCTAAATAGTTAATTGATTTTTGAAACTTGGATTTAGTATTACAAAGTCTGGAAAGAGAAACCTCATTTAACAGAGAGTTAGAAAAGCTTTCTTGGGACCCAGGAGATAGCATGGAGGTAAGGCATTTGCCTTTCATGCAAAAGGTCATCGGCTTGAATCCCGGTGCCCCATGTGGTCCCCTGTGCCTGCAGGAGCAATTTCTGAGCATGGAGCCAGGAGTAACCCCTGAGCACTGCCGGGTGTGACCCAAAAAGTTTTCTTCTCTTAGTCACTAGTTAACAAATAGATAGTGGCACCTTTTTTTGGAGGGGGGTAGTATTTAATTAATCAAGAAATACAAGTATTGAACACTGTTAATAAATAACTCACTTGGAATAAATGGTGATATACTTAATTTTGTCCAGAATTATTATTAGAGATCTGAATATTGATACTAAAGAGATTTTAAAATTTCTCATAATAGAACTTAAAATTAAATTTCTTCTACCTCATTGTCTCCTTTTTTAGTGAGTAAAGAAAGGACAATGTTCTATTTAAATTTTAAATTGACTCCCTAAGTCTTATCAAGAATGAGTTCAGAAATATTTTAATTGTGATACAGTAAGATATCTGATATCATTGATGCAAATGGGTTTTTGTTTCCTTTTCTGAAATGGGAATTCTCTTTAGCCACGAGATTAATTTTTACATCTTCAATTAAACTGAATAGAATTTGTAATTGAAAATGGGAAATATATGTTAATGAGTGAATTACCTCATCATAAATTGAGAGACATTTTACAAGAATAAGAATGTAAGATGTAGGCCACTGTTACAGGGAATAAGATTTTAAAAGGAAGGAAAAGAAAAGTGAAAAGTACTTTTACATAAATAAACCATTTTTCTTTCTTCAAAGTAAGTGATCATTTTAATGAATTATTATTGTCAACTAGACACCAATTAAAAATTTTTAAATAGCATTTTCTAATTGTCAAATTATTAAGACCAGAGAAAAATGGCTCCAGGGTAAAGGACATGCCTCACCTGTGTGAGATCCTGGGTACATCCTCAAGCTAACACATAAAATATGCACATATATATTACAGGAAAAAAGCTGTCTGACTCTGCTGTGCCTTCTCGCCAAAGCCAGTCTTCATTAACTACTAGTGATCATTTGTGGTATTGAAAATCTCATGTCACCTCACTTGAGATCTAGAAGAAGAAACAGGTCCTAAGCTTCCATAAAGCTACTTACAGATCCATCCCAAATAGCTAGTACGCAGTGCTCCTTTGCAGTTTCTCTTACATTTGTAACAGTTGACCTACAAACAGGTTCCCAGAAATACAGGTTCACATTTTGGCAGGCTTACCTCACCTCTTTGTCCTTCCAAAGTACATAAATGCTAAACTGTGTTCACAGTGAGGAAGGGAGAGTCATTCCAAAGAAACCTTTAAAACCAAGACCCTTTCTGCTCCCTACCAAGTAAAAGCCATCCTCTACAAGGGAGTTTAGTCAGTTTAGTCAGTGTGCCCTTGGCATAATTTCTTCAGCCTGGATTAAACACAGGTGACTGGGAGTCTACCTTATCTTCACAGGGCATTAGTCACTCTATAAAAGTTAAATTTATTATGAAATTCTTTGTTTGTGGTAACATATATCTTCTCTGGGAAGTTGGAAACAAAGGCATGTCCTCTAAGGCTCCATATGGGGAAACACATCCTCCTTTGGAATTTAACCTTAATTTGAACCAAGATCTGTGAAAGAAAAGCACTTTAGTGTATTGTTCCTTGCTCCACCCCTTTATCCCCTTATCTAAATGGGGTTACTGTTGCTTCTTGTTTTTTAACTCTTAGCATTCCAAACATTGCTTTCCTAAGGTTAAAACTTACCTTAGAAGCATATTGAATAAGTGGCTTCTCTTTACTTAGGCTTTGCTTTCAAGAATAAGTAGTTTTATTATTATATTAATTTTATATCTAAAATTGAATAAATAACATTAAATGAATCATTTTTGTTCATGCTGTTGTTTTAACAAATGGTACAGTATAATGAATATTTTACTGCCTGAAAATCTTTTCTAACATTCTCTCAATAACAAACATCGTTATGCATACATTGTTTAAACCCGATTAAAAGACTAATTATAAGAGATATTTGCATTAGGAATGTTGATTAGTTATTTTTGAAAGACCAATTTTCAACTTCTCAACTTCTTTTTTCCTTCAGTTTGTTTGCAAACTCTTTTTAATTATTCTAATATATGTTATTCTATAGCTACTCCAACATTTCTCTCAAAAAGCAAAAGCTAAACTTGTATCGCAGCTACCCCACCATACTACATGAGTCGTTTATAAGCATACTGGAAAATATTTTACATAACATGGCAGTTCAAGACCAGATAGGCCAGTGGTTCCGTGTTAGGTCCCAAGTTGCAATGTTACTTAAGCCACGTGGTGCTTGAGATTCTCAGATTATGCCTGCATTTCTAGCGGGCCTCCAGAGCTGTACCCAGTTCTAGCACCAGAGGATGCCAAGAATCGAACTCAGATCAAGCACATGACAGGCATGCTATACTATCTTCCAGCTCTTTAAAGCAAAATATTTTTTCTTTTGTTTGTTTCTTTGTTTTTTGGAGGGAGTCACACCTGACAGCGCTCAGGGGTCAATCCTGGCTCCACGCTCAGAAATCCAGAAATCGCCCCTGGCAGGCACGGGGAACCATATGGAATGCTGGGATTCGAACCACTGTCCTTCTGCATGGAAGGCAAACAAACACCTTAGCTCCATGCTATCTCACTGGCCCCCTTAAAACAAAATCTTAAGTGAACAGTTTTTAAAATGCTACTTACAAAAAGACCTAACTTTTTTTTAAATAGCTTCTACCAATTATCATTCATGATTAACCAAATTATTTTTTTTTAGTTGAGGTAACATTGATATGTATCATTTTGTTTCAGAAGTGCTTTTTTCACACTTCTTCAAAAGCATGCTCTTTAACCACGAATCAAAAGTGCTGAAATGCTCTTATATTAACTTGGCTAACTCCTGGTATTTCTGGTTCTGTGCTCAGGAATTATTCCTAGCCATGTAAGGGGTGCCATACGGGATGCTGGGTTCGAATCCAAATCCAGATCAGCTGCATACATGAAATGTCCTACCCCCTTACTATTGCTCTGCCCCAAAGATCATTATTCTTTTTTTAAAAAAAATTAATGAGCATGTACTCAACATTTCTGCTTAAATATTTTCAAAATAATTCAATGAAATTTCTTAACAAAGAAAAAATTCACATGGAATGGAGAGATAGCACAGTTGGTCAGACATTTGCCTTGTATGTGGCCAACCCAGATTTTATTCTTAGCATTCCAAAAGATCCCCCAAGCCTGCCAGAAGTGATTTCTGAGCACAGAGCCAGAAGTAACCCCTAAGAGCCACTGAGTGAAGCCACAAAACCAAACAGAAAAGAAAAAGAGAGAGAGAGAAGGAAATTTCACAGAATAACATTCTCGGATTTATTTGGTCACATATTCTATTATCACAGAATATTTTCTTTAAATTATTTTGGTAAGAGATGAGGCCAAAATGGCCAAATAAAGAGAACCTGTCTTTATCTCCTTCAGCGATGATAGTAAATACATATCAAAATTTGGTTTAATTCTCACAGAAAAATGACCTGAAATTCAAACTGAGCTTCTAAAGCAAGCAATAAGAAGATAGCATCTAGTTAGATAAAAGACAGAGAGACATCCTCCCCACAAAAGGTACTTCAATGCTTGGCAAAACCACAAATTTTAATCAGAAAGAGATTTCCTAGATACAGAACTTTACACATAAAAGCAAAAAAGGTGGATAAGCACCCAGAACCTCTATGCTATCATAGTTGAGTCCATGAACCCCTAACATTGATGCCAAATAAAAGTGAGTTCAGAAAAACCTAAGTAAAAGGGGAGACTTAAGACCCATTTCTCAACAGCACATGCCCTAGCACCCATCTGAATAGCATCTAACTCATAGAAGAAGGTAGAGACTCTAGGGCATAAACTGAGTCACATTTGCCAGCAGGTACCATCTTGGTAACCTTTTACCACTTTACTGATAGACGCACTGGTGAACACCATTGGAACCAATACCATAGAAACATAACTTGGGGATAAATCGTGACCATCACTCTAACCACCACTAGCAAATGGTTGACAGACAACTACCAAGAGTGCTTACACTGCTAACTGATCCAACTCCTATTCCCCACTGCTTTCTAGTAAGCCAACAATGCCCCTGCAGTAAGCTGACATTAGCATAGCCAGCTTCTGTGAGCCCCCAAGCTTGTTGTGCTACCTATTATTGTTAACCCTTCCCTAAACCCTTATAACCCTGACCGTAAATTCTGTAACCAAATGGGACAATTTACCAGTCACTGCCCTATTTGCGCCACTACCATCTTAGCAGCTATCAGATAACAAGGATCTTGAGAACGCCCAGCTGGTGCCCAGTCCACTCAACTTCAGCACTACAGTTACTTCCATGTACTTAAGGCAGTGGCCAAAAGCCAACTGTTAGGCCCACAACTTAGGCACTATAGTCACGGCTCAAAATTGCCTAAACAGGGGCCTTCACCCATGGCTGCTGCTGGGTATCTGTGACTGAATACCAAGCCCACTTGAACTAAGACCTGCAGTTCCCAACAGACCTTCACAGAGCACCATACATAATGAGATGTAGGAATTCATCCATGTTAAAAGATCAGGAAAAAGCTTAGGAAACCCTCAGAAGACTACAGAACTATCTGAGCAAAAATGGCATTCATTGAAATACAAAAATCAAATGAAGAGAACTTCAGTAGGTCATAAAAAGTATGTGAAAATTGCTAAATTAAATCATAAAGCTAAAATTTATAATGAATAAATTAAAAAATAGGGAACAACAGAATGATAGAGAGGCCAAAGATCGAATGAGTGGCAGGTTATATAAGGCAATTTGAAACTATACAAAAAAGAACAGCAGAAAAAATATCTAGTGGAGCTCACATCTTACTCTGACTCTGAATTCAAAATACTCCGGTAATGCTGAGGAAGCCCTTATTAAGTACAGAGCCATTCTGGTTTGCCATATGCAAAGCAAGCACACAAGCACACAGACTTCTATGGTATCTCTCTAGCCCTAGCCAAAAAAAAGGTATTTGTTGTTCAACCTTTACAGTGTCTTTATTTGAGTTATAGGGGTTTTCAGTAGGAGAAAATAGAAAGAAAGGGGCAAAATTCTTAGCTAAGAAACAATAACCAGGGCTGGAATGATAGCACAGCAGATAGAGTGCTTGTCTTCAATAGGGTTGACCCTAGTTCAATTCACCAGCATCCCTGTAGTCACAGGAATCTACAAGGCATGATTCCTAAGCACAGAGCAGAAGTAGTCCTTTAGAATCATTGCGTGTGGCCCAAAAACCAAAA
Source organism: Crocidura indochinensis (assembly GCA_004027635.1). Classification (NCBI taxonomy): domain Eukaryota; kingdom Metazoa; phylum Chordata; class Mammalia; order Eulipotyphla; family Soricidae; genus Crocidura; species Crocidura indochinensis. The sequence continues at coordinate 11,996 of PVKC010028955.1, forward strand.
AGAAAAAAAAAAAAAGAACCTAGAAATTCCCAGAAATAGAAGAGAAAGGAAGAAAATAAATACAAAACCCAGGAAGCTCAAAGCATTCCAAACAAATAAAACTCAAACAGATGCACACAGAAACATAATTGAAATGACAAAAAAATAAAATAAATGTATGAGTGCTAAAAGGAGAAAGAGAAAGTAGTTACAATCCTTATATTATTGAATCAAGCAACAGAAACTCTGCATGGCAGGAAGGATTGGAGTAATTTTTTTTATTCAATGTGCTGACTAGAAAAGACCTCCAACCAAAAATACCCTGCTCAATTTAATACTCTGCCCAACTTAATTATCATTCAAAATTGAAGAGCTTTTCAAACATACAACAGTTAAAGAAATTCAATGCCACTAAATTAGCCCATAAAATGATTGATTAAAGGAAAAGAAACTGTATCTCGAGGCAACAAGATTCCTCAAAACAAGATAACTCACTGATAATAAGATAGCTTCAATAAGATAACTCAAAAGAAAATTTCTTAGAAGAAAAATAGAAAAGGCAAATGTAACCCAGTCATAGCACAAAATGCAAAGATTATTGTAAAAGGAAGAGAATTTAAAAAACAAACAAACAGGGGCCCGGGAGATAGCATGGAGATAAGGCGTTTGCCTTTCATGCAAAAAGGTCATCGGTTCGAATCCCGGTGCCCCATATGGTCCCCTGTGCCTGCCAGGAATGATTTCTGAGCATGGAGCCAGGAGTAACCCCTGAGCACTGCCGGGTGTGATCCCCAAAAAAAAAACAAAAAACAAACAAACAAAAAAAAAAACAGATAAACTGCAATGAATTCTAGAATGCACAGAATAATAGCAATGATTCTTTCACTTAAGTAAATTAAATTAATCACCCAAGACCTAAAATCCACAGTCAAAATTCACAGAGTGGCAGGATATATGACAAAATAAAATTTGGCCATCTACCATCTCTAAGAATACCACTTGAGCTCCAATGATAAATATAGGCTTAAATATTTGTGAAAAATTATATAAGATAATTATATAAGTATATATACATGCATGTGTATATATATGAGTATATATGTCATACATATGAGTACATACAATATGATTATATAATAAAAATTATACAAGATACTAGATAATAAAGGAGGGGTGTAGGCCAGAGAGACAGCATGGAGTCCTTGCATGCAGAAGGACAGTGGTTTGAATCCAGGCATTCCATATGTTCCCCCGAGCCTGCCAGGAGCGATTTCTGAGCACAGAGCTAGGAGTAACCCCTAAGCGCTGCCGGGTATGACCCAAAAACCAAAATAAATAAATAAATAAATAAATAAATAAATAAATAAATAAAGGGGGTTGTCATATTTATATTAGAATAAATAGACTCCATGCTTATAAAAGATACATAAAGACCAAGAAATCAGTGGAAATACTTAACACTTATAAACATATATACCAAATAAAGATGCATCTAAATATGTTATATATACATATATATATGTATATATACTTATATATATATATATATATATATATATATATATAAGTAAGCCTGAAGAGAGGCATCAACAATAATTCAACAGCAGCCATGGACTTTACCACTCCACAATCACTAATAACATTAATCAGACAGAAAGCTAATAAGGAAACAGCAGTTTTTAAATGAAGAGGAATTAGGTCAGATGAGCTTACCTGACATTGGCAGGGCTCTTACCCACAAAAACTGAACACCTTCTTCTCAAGTGCACAGAGAATACTCTTCATAATTGACCACATGTTGGGACACAAAATAATTGTCAATAAATTAATGTAGAGTTAAATCATATTGAGAACTTTCAAACCATAGTTTTATAAAACTAGAAATCCACCACAGAAAGAAAGCTGGAAAAATCTCAAGCACATGTAGACTAAATAGTATGCTACCAAAAAGAATATTGGGTCAAAGAAAAAATAAGAAGGAAATTTAAAAATTCTGGCAAACAAATGGAAATAAAAATAAGAATTATTAAAACATAGTAAAACAAATAAAAACAGTATTAAGGAGTTCATATTAACATTATAATAAATAATGATGCCTAATAGCAATAAAATAAAAGTAAAAGAGGGATGTTTGTAGAAACATAGGTCCACATAAAGAAACAAGAAAAAGCCAATTTAACATTATACCAAAAGAACTAGGAAAAGAACAGACAAAACCTAAAGTCAGTAAAAAGAAAGAAATATTAATTAGAACAGAAATTAATAGAAAAGAAACTCAACAATCAACCATGTTGCAATTGCATGCCTCCTGGTGATTCAATATTTTTAATCATATATCTTTTAAGCACCATGATTACAGACATGATTGTAGTTGGGTTTCAGTCATAAAAATAACACCCCTCTTCACCAATGCAACATTCCCACCACCAATGCCATTTCCCTCCTCTCCTACCAAAAATAAAAGAAAATATAAAAGCTGGACAAATCCAAGATCTGATACTTCAATGGATAAATCAAACTAACAAAATTGGTTAAGCTCACGAAGAACAAGAGAAAACCCTATTAAATAAGATAAGAAATGAAAAAAAAATTACAAGAGGGACCATAATATACAAAAAGTCATAAAGGATTACTATAATCAAGTTTAAACCACTAAGCTAGAGACCTAAAAAAAAAAATGAACATAATCTTAAATTTATAGTCTCCTGAGACTAAGTCAGAAGGAAATAAAAATTTTTATTTTTTTATTTTAGATTAAATCAATAATAAAAAGCAATAAAAAATTTTCCCTAAAATATAGAACCAAATTAATTTATTTAATGAGTTCTACAAGGCCTTTAAATATGACCTATTACCTAATCTTCTCAAACACCTTTTGAAAAATGGAAGAAGGGCCAGAGAGATAGCACAGCAGTAGGACATTTGGCTTTGCCTTGCGTAGAGCCAATCCAGAACAGACAGTGGTTCGAATCTCGGCATCCCATACCAAGGTCCCCCACAGGTCCCCTGTGCCTGCCAGGAGCAATTTCTGAGAGCAGAAATAGGAACGCCTGGTTTCTGAGTGCCACCAGATGTGACCCAAAAACCAAAAAACAAACAGAAAGAAAGAAAGAAAGAAAGAAAGAAAGAAAGAAAGAAAGAAAGAAAGAAAGAAAGAAAGAAAGAAAGAAAGAAAGAAAGAAAGAAAGAAGGAAGGAAGGAAGGAAGGAAGGAAGGAAGGAAGGAAGGAAGGAAGGAAGGAAGGAAGAAAGAAAGAAAGAAAGAAAGAAAGAAAGAAAGAAAGAAAGAAAGAAAGAA
>PVKC010028956.1:0-15249 GCA_004027635.1 Crocidura indochinensis
TGGGGCCATCTTACCGAGTGCAGGGACCCAGAGGTTTCTTGTTCGGAGCTGGCTCGGTAAGAAGAAGCAGGAAAGTGATTGAGCAACTGGCTGGTGTTCATTTTAAAGTCTCTGGGTGCCCAATTGCCCAGCTCGATTGGCCCCACGAGAGTCAGATGGGGCCATCTTACTGAGTGCAGGGACCCGGAGGTTTCTTGTTCGGAGCTGGCTCAGTAGAGAAGAAGTAGGAAAGTCAGTTTCAATAAATTTTTATTGAGAATATTCTGCATGCAAGTATCCACATAGGTCTGGAGGATACAAAAAACACAACTAATAAAACAAAAGCTTCAGAATGATATTATTTATCAACAACGTTAAATTCCATAAAATTTGCCTTACAATGTAGAGAAAGTTACATCCTGACAATGACTGACAAAGTCACAAAAATTAATGTGAACATTGGCCTTGCATTTCCTTGGATAATTTGATTAAGTCAGGTTTGTATGTTGTTGCTTCTAATTTTAGGCACGATTCCAGGTTCTCATCAATGAGACGATTTCTCAATTTACTCTTGGTAACATTCATGCTTGAAAATGTTTGTTCACATAAATATGTAGACCCGAACAAGGAAAGAACAGCAAACACTAGGTTTTTTAGTTGATTATATGAGTCAGGAATACTAGTCCAGGTGTTAAAAAAAAAACAACATACCTTCCTTCTCCAGGTCTTTCAAAGCAGACCACTTGTGCTGTGAGTTCACATTTGTGTTTCTCCAATCTTTCTAAATTAGCACAAAGACGTTCAAATTTTGAGCTCCACAGTTCTTTGTTTTTTAAATCCAGAAATTGCATTTCAAAGTTGCCAATGTTAATATTAAAGGGAGAAAAATTTAATTCCGTTACAGTGGAGTCCAGAGTTTTTTTTTTTTAACAAAGGCCAATGTCACTTTGCTGTTTCTGAAATCCTGAAACCTCTTGAGAAAAGCTTCCCTCATATTTAATAGTGCTGTTTTAAAATAGGTAATGTCAATATCAGAATTATTTTCTTGGCGATGTTTCAACAGGCTTGGAAGGTGAATTAAAGTTTCTCTGTTAAAATCTTGAGCAAAGGGGCCGGGCGGTGGCCCTGGAGGTAAGGTGCCTGAGCTAACCTAGGACAGACCGCGGTTCGATCCCCCGGTGCCTGCTAGGAGCGACTTCTGAGCGAATAGCCAGGAGTAGCCCCTGAGTGTCACCAGGTGTGGCCCAAAAAAACAACAACAAAAAAATCTTGAGCAAAAACAGATAATTTGTTTTCAAACAAAATAACTTCTAACATTGAAAAAATTGTGTTTCCTTTCCCCTGTAGTTTATGATTAAACTGATTTAGATGTGAAGTAACACCCACCATGAAATATAGTTTTTAAATTCACTGATTGTTAATTCTGGACAGTGAACAGCCTTCTTGAGGAAAAATGTTTTGATTTCTGATAAGTAAGCAAAACGTTTTCTCTTGATAACCAAAATGTGCTGAAAATTTGAAACCCTACAATATGGAGATGAAGCAGGTAAAAAAGAAAAACATTTTAACAATCTTCAAAAGCAAGGACAGTGTTCCAGAGAAAAGCAGAGATTTCACTGAAAGGAAAAAAAAATCTATTGACACTTTAGTGTGTTGCAAGAAACCAAACTAAAATACACACAAAAACAAAAACAGCACTTTGTTAAAGGCATATGATATATCAGAAAGGAATTATAATAGAGTGCTTGAAATATTTTTAAAATAATGTTTTATTTAAGCATAATTGTTACAAAACTATTCATACTTGAGTTTCAATCATAGAATGTACACCACCCTTCACCAGTGCACTTTCCTCACCATCAATGTCCCTTGTTTCCTTCCCCTTCACTCTCCTCTGCCTATGTCAGAGGCAGGCATTTTGCTTTTTCTCTCTATCTCTCTTTTCCTTTATGACACTGAGGTTTGCAAATTTTTCTTTATGACACCCTGGTTTGCAATATTGTTAATTAAAGGATACCATGCATGTCACTTATCCATTTTCAGCAGTTCTTGTCCAGAGTGATATGTTCCAACTATCAATGCCATAATGTACCTTTCTCTATTCTAACTGAACTCACCACTTTTTATGGCAAACTTCCTATCATGGACTAGTCCTCCTGTCCCTCATCCCGATTTTCTCTAGATATTATTACCATATTGCCATTTATTATTCTTATATGCCTCAAATGATTATTCTGTGTCTACACTTCTCCTTCTGACTCATTTCACTCAGAATAATAATCTGATGTATTGATGTATGTACAGATGATGCACTGTAGATGGTTCAGTGTTTTTGTGGAGTCACAAGAAACAAGTTGGACACCAATACATTGTATCCACTCATTGTATGATAGACTGGATTTAAAAAAATCCCTGCTGAACTAAACTCTGTGACAGATGATACAGTAAAGATAATTTGTGAAGTTCGCAATTGTGATCAAATCTATGCTATTTATTTGGATTTATTTTGAGAGTCTGGGTGAATATGGATTCCCACTACTAATTAGCATCTGAAGTGGCTGTTCAGGGGAAGGGTGCTCTATCGCCTTGTTGACAAGAGGGAAGAAGTAGTGCAGTTCCTGTGAGAGCAGAACTCTGACTTTCTACAGCCCCAGTTGGATAAGGAATGGGTAGCTAAGTTTGTATATTTGGCAGACATAGTTCATTTTCTATATGAACTTAATATTTTTCTGCAGGGGAGTTGCACAAGTAGTTTTTACAGTGAGACATAAGATGGATGTGCTCAAAAAAAGAATCTGATTCTGGGATATCTGTATCTGATATCTGTATTGAAATGTTTACACTCTTGCAAAAAATTTCTGATTGGCACTTATATTATACAGAAAGTCATAATCAATATGAAAAACAGTATTTAAGGGCATTAGCTCACAATTTTAATCATGAGAATTCACAGAAAAGAAAACTCTGGGTTGAGAATCCATTCATGGAAGATGCCCACTCTTGTGCAAAATAAAATAGGTGTTTTAAGATCACCCCACCCAACCTGATCTGAAGAAGCAGGGTAACAGGAAAGAAATAATAAACCAAGCTAGCCAGGAAAGGATAATCATGGAGTTAATGGTCGTTTACCTTGTATTCTCTGCCTTGAGCCCAAAAAGTTAGAATGCCTCTTTCATTATTAAAACCAATTCCCAATACCAGGAGGCTTCAGGTCAAGAGAGAGAGAGACAAAAGTACATATTCAGTGGACTTTTACATATCAAAGGAATAGGTTTAAGAAAGGATGATGTTGGGGGAACACCTTTGTTTGGGGTTGATACTGGGTATCATCTTATACTCTTGGAGCCAGCTGCCAGGACTGCGCACAGGGCACACACTGACTCCTGGAGTGGCCTCCGGGAGCACAGAAGAGCCAAATGAAAAGTGTAAAGAGCCACATGTGTCTCGCGAGCCGCAGGTTGCCGACCACTGTCTTAGGTCAATGGAATTCCCTCTTTAATGTCCCCAACATTAACTGTGCCTATGCAGGAAAAAAAAAAGCACAAAATAATCTCTTTTACTAATTTATCTATTTTTGACTTCTTTGTTTTGGTGTATATTTGAAGTTGTGTCTTCAATTTTATTTTTATCTTATTTTATCTTTTTCTTTCTTTTTGTGCTCTGGAATGTTTTTATTTCAGGACCAAGACTAATATGTGGTGCTTGTCTTTATTGCTGTAGTGCCTATTGGATATTTTATTTGATATTTCTTTTTGTATTGCTGTGGTGTTTCAATTCCTTTTTTCCTTTCTTCTCTCAAACTGAGGTTGAGAGCCTCTAGAAGGAATCCACCCATTCTCGGTTTTTTAACCTCATTTTATTGCTTTTCTTTTCTTCAAACAAAACCACATAACTTGATTTTTACCCCACTTTATTGCTTTTCTTTTCTTCAAACAAAACCACATAACTTGAACTATCCAGTTCCGCCTCTCAAACAGAGGGGGAAATAAGGGAGGGCACCAGGACCAAACAGATGTATGATCACTAAATAATAAGCTGGACACAGAGGGCACAGAGGGAACCACTTATTAAAGCAGCCTAGGGGGTGAGGGTGGGGGTTATGGGATGCAGGATGGGAGCGGGGGTGGAGGGAGGACAAATTTGGTGATGGGAATCCCCTGATTCAATGTCAATATGTACCTAAAATATTACTTACATATCTTTATATGTAAGCCAATATGATAAAAATAAAAATTATATTTAAAAAAAGTTGGCTTCTGGTACCAGAAATAAAAAGAAAAAGATATTATTTGAAAAAAAAGAAAGAAAAAGAAAACCGTGCAAATGATATTTTGGTGTCCCACCCTTTTAAGAGCAGGTCAAATAAACATGGATGTCCTTTACCATTGCTAACCAAAGCACTCTCATAAAACTTTCCTGAGTCTACATAAGGACCAGCGAAAGCCAATTGTCATTCATTTATATGCTAAGTTTCAGAGTACTTCCAGATCCCAAAATTAGCATAACAAAACATAACACAAAAGGCATATATCACATTAATATGTAGTTAAAGCAGGCATGACCTAACACATACACAGACTATACAAAATTATTCAGGAAAGGTGCTTAGTGGGATTACACTCACTGCTCAGGGCACACTCTGCATCTAGAACAGCTGCTGAAAATCGGGTATTGACACTCATTTTGCTTTTTGTCTTTAGTCTTAATAGGGAAAATTATCTTCATATTTCTCGTAGTTACAAATAAAACAGGTCTTTGGGTTTGTTTTTTTAAGTTAATGTAATTTTGTTTAGGGACCATACTTGGCTGAACTCAGAATTTGCTATTGACTCTGCACTCAGGAATCATTCCTCTCAGGGTATAGGGAACCACATGGGGTGCTGGAATCAAACCCAAAATGGTTGTGTGGGAGTTAATGCCCTACTCACTAATTATATATATATATATATATATATATATATATATATATATATATATATATATATATATATATATATATATATATATATCAGGCTCCAAAAACCAGGTTTTAATTGGCATAGAGGTCTTTGGTACTAGCAAAATGCAGTAAGACAAACTTCCAATTGATGAAGATACCTGTATCATAGAGCAAAAAACAGGAAAAAAAAGGCAAATAAGATGTTGATAAATAAATATGGAAAAGTAAGCTAGAGAAAACAATATATGTAGCAAGAGAACAATTTAAGTACTAATATTAATGTCTTCGAAATAAAAGATAGATTCATTTCATTTTGCAAGGTTCCAATATGCATGAATATCAGTTACACACTTTAGCTGAAAACACCAGTCCCCTAAAAATACAGGTCAAATTTCTGTTGCTATAGTTTGGTGAGTGTGGGTAACTGCATAGAGCATGAACTCTCCTGTTAGTTCTTCTACCAAAGTCACTTGGCAAACAGAGACACACATCAAGATCAGTGACAAATCACATCATTTCTTTCAAAGTCTGTCAATGACTGATCACTGAGCATTAGTTTATGTATGTAGCTGTGGCCCCTTGAGAATACCACCACTGACACATCTCATGTTTTCCAGAATGAATCTTGACAAGAGGGAATTAATCAATGAAGATGAAATGTTCAGTAATGAAAAGCCAAGAATTAACACAAAGTAACTGGAGATGTTAAGAAAATAGTAAGAACAAAGCAATAGAGAAGCTTTTATGAATGATAATACAAAAATTCAATGAAATTGTTAAAAAGGTAATTTGTGGGTGGGGACATGGGATAAGTACAGCTAGTAAGGCATTTGCTTGGGTTTGATTCTCAGTCCCATATGATCACCAAGCCTGCCAGGAAAACAAACTGAAAAACAGGATAATATATATATATGTATATATATATGTGTATATATGTATATATATGTGTATATATATATGTATATATATTTGCTTCAAAGTCTTTTTGTTTCATTTGCACTTGGAACATATAGTTATTTAAGGCTGAAGGACAGCTAAAAGAAAAATAATTAGCTAGTCTTTAAGTTAAAGTCCGATAGTACATTAAAAGAAAATGAAAATACAATGGAATGAATGAAAGAAGGAACTTATATTGCCAATAAATGCTAGTTTATTGGTCACAAATATTGGTAGGAATTAATTATTGCTACATTATCTTGTAAAGTTCCTAAACAATAAACATTGCTATCATAAAATTTTCATTTTGAGTGTCAAGCATTGGTTAAGGGCAGAAGATCTGGTAATTGGTAAATATTTTCTATGAATAAAAGTATTTTTAAAAGAAAAATGGGTGAAGATACTGAAAGGAAGTTAAACCAGCAAAATAATACATATTAAAGTGTCCTCAGACACAAGAATAAATGGTTGAAAACTAACCAAACTCAAAGGACATAGCCATACATCAAGACACTGGGAAAATGCAGGTAAACTTAGGATGTTAGATCATGATAGGTAGCAAGAACTGCTTATAAAAGAGAAACTTTCAGTTTCAAAATTTATTGAGTTTTAAATTATAATTAATTTATAATGTTTGGCAAGCACATTTAGTGTGTTTTAATTTCCCTATACAATTTTTTTTTTGGTTTTAGAGTCAGACCTGGCAGCACTCAGGGTTACTTCTGGCTCTGCTCAGAATTTACCCCTGGTAGGTTCAGGGGACCATATGGAATGCCGGGAATCAATGTGGGGTCCGTTTTGGGTTGGCTGTGTGCAAGGCAAATGCCCTACCACTGTGCTATCGCTCTGACCCGTCCCTATACAATTTTAACTGATAGCATGTTTTGAAAAATTCATTAACATTTACAGGGTAATTGTCATTTTTATATTTTTAAGACGGAGTTTGAAAGATTCAGCTTGTATAGTAATTTTTAAAATTCTGCACTATAATAAATACTGGGTTATGCATACTATAAACATATATTATATATTATATAATCATATATAATATATGATATTATATATAATGTATTATATAAATATATATAATTATATATAATAAATTCTATCAATACTACTGGGTTATCACACACAGTAGAGAGAAGGCAATCTTGAGAGGAGAGGGTGTGTCAAGACATTGCTCTGCAGAAGCCATGCCTGCTAAATTCATCATCATTCCAAATGCCCTACCTCATCACCCCTCTATGATTCCCTTTGGGGATATTACCTGACCAAATTTCAAGTATGTAAGTATTTGAGCTGCTATAATATACTAGGACTTTGTGGAACAAGTGCAGGTACCTTCTTTCCATATTTTCCTTCTTCCTTCAGGAAGCCTAGCTGCTAAGAAAGTGCCCCTAAAAGTTACAGTTTCAGTAACAGTGCTCTGACTTGCTGGTCAACTTCATTTGTTTTATACTGTCATCCTTATTTAAAAGAATGGACACACCAATTTAAAAGAATAGACAGCTAATAATGGCATACTAAACCTCCTGCCTTCATCAGGGTTACACTAATTTTCACAAATGTGTTTGCTACTGTACTTTTTCTTTTTGCTTTGGTTTTGAGGCTATACCTGGCAGTGCTCAGGGGTTATTCCTGGCTTTACATTCAGGGGTCATTCCTGGCAGTGCTCAGGGCACCATATAGGATGCTGGAGATCAAAGCCAGGTTGACTGTGTGCTCTAAATGCTGTGTTATCGCTCTGGCACCTTATTCATTTATTTATTGATTTCCTGCTCCCCTTATTTATTTATTTTTCAATACTTTCTTCTCTTCCTTTTTCTTCTTTCCTTCTATTCTTTTTAAAATAACTTTCTTTCACTTATATGGAAACAAAAGTATATCAACTCTCTCTATAAAACTATATCAACTTGTCATATTTTCTTTTTTTATTATTTTCCTTAAAGTGAAAAAAATGAAAAAGTAAAGACTGACTATATTATAACTAAGAAATAAGAACAAGTAGTTACATAAAAGTAAATAACACGACATAAAGGTTTCAGAGAACTCACAAAAAATAAGAATAAAGAGTTGAGCAATAGTACAGTGACATGGGTATTTACCTCGCATATAACTCACCTGGGTTCAATCCTCTGTAATCCATATATTTCTCTGATCCCCACCAGGAGTAATCCCTGAGTAGAGTCAGAAATAAGCCCTGAGCATCACAGTGTGACCCCACACATTTAGCCAAAAAATAAAAATAAGAAAGAAAATAAGATTAAGGAATGAAAATGATTTTGAAAGCTGAATAAAAAATTAATAAGGAAAATTGGGGCCCGGGAGATAGCATGGAGGTAAGGCGTTTGCCTTTCATGCAAAAGATCATCGGTTCGAATCCCGGTGCCTCATATGGTCAACCGTGCCTGCCAGGAGCAATTTCTGAGCATGGAGCCAGGAGTAACCCCTGAGCACTGCCGGGTGTGACCCAAAAACCACAAAAAAAATTAATAAGGAAAATTATGAGGAAGGAAAAATTGGAGGTATAGTCTAGAAACTCAACTCTAGAAAATAGATCTAGAAAAAGAATGAAGGAAGCAAAAGAAAGGAAATAGCCAAGAAAAAAATTCAAGAAAAATTCGATGTATAGCATTATAATATATTATTAGGACACATATTGGCCCGTAATTTTGAAGTTTTTAAACATTAGAGATCCATCACTGATGAAGTGGCTAGAAACTGGGAAAACCTCTCAACTTCAACGTGTCGGCCCAATCTCTTTTATTTGATTTACTTATTTTTTTATTTGTTTTTACTATATTTACTAATTTTTCTTTTCTCCTCTCATATTTTGCTCTCCCTTCCTCTCTTTCCTAAGCTATATTTAAGCTAATTTTTTTGTTTTGTTTTTGTTTTTGTTTTTTTGTTTTTGTTTTTTTTTTGATGACACTCGGGGGTGCTCAAGGGTTACTCCAGGCTATCTGCTCAGGAATAGCCCCTGGTAGGCACAGGGGACCATATGGGACGCAGGGATTTGAACCAACCACCTTTGGTCCTGGGACGGCTGCTTGTAAGGCAAACACCACTGTGCTATTTCTCCGCCCCCCTAAGCTAATTATTTATCTTAATTCAACAAGCCCTTCAGAGCTCAGACCCATCCTATTGGGGTCAGACCTCTAACAACACGTTAAGAATATGGATCACTAATGTATGTCTTTTTGTGGGCATGAGTACATAGAGAGAGAACTCCTCACTGAGAGCCAAACCTAAATTGTAAACGATCCATGCCTATAGTGTAAATAGCCTCTCCTATATACTATGCCCCCTCCCCCTTCAGAAATCCTACTATTCCTTCATCCCTGAATCCCAATCCGATGTCTAGCCTTATTAACACTCTTTACCTTCAGTTCTTAACTCATTAGGTATCAAGACCGACCTCCTGCCCCAATAATCCATCACCCTGTTCCCAAGCGAAAGGACACCCTCTCAGCCCCACATCTCATCCCCCAGCAAGAGACTACAACCAACACTCCTGCTGACTCATGCTCTGTGGCCCTCCTTCTCACCCCCTACCCCCGCAAATGTGGACTATTGCTTGATACCGGATAAGCTCCAGAAGTACCCCCCAGTGCAAGAACTCTACCAGAGCCTTTTCTGCCACAATCATTTCTCAAACTCAACAAGATCAGGGTGTGTGATGAAAATGTGCCCTGGATTCCACCCCTCACAAGAATATCTCAAAAGACAATGGAGAAGCTTATATTTCTTCTATATTTAATAACTCTATAATACTACCTCTTAACCTGTTTATTCCTAAATGTAAGGTAATCTCTTGCATCACTTTTTCCCTTACATTTTTATTTATTTTTCCTTTATTATGTGTGTGTGTGTGTGTGTTTGTCTTGTTTTTGTTTTCTTCTCTTCCTTAACTTACCTGTTTTGGTTCTGCTTGGTACAAAAACATACAAGAAAAAGTCTTGTCTAGGATAAAAGCTCAGGTCAAAACCAGGGCACAGAGATGATGGAACCATGATTGATCATGGTTATTGTTTGATTATTGTCTTTATTGCTGTGGTGCTTTTAAGGTTTTTTTTGTTTGTTTGTTTGATTTATTTTCTTTTCATTTTTTATTTGTTTCCTTGTTTGTCTGGGTTATTTTTTCGTATTTTTGTTATTTTTTCCCTTTCTTTTCTTAAATTGATAATTAAAACTTCTAGAATAACTCCTCCCAGTTTTTTGTTTGTTTGATTTTTGCCCTCACCCCTTTTTTTCCTTCAAACAGAGCCACATAACTTGAATCATCTTGTTCTGCGTCATAAATTGAGGGGAAAATAATGGATGGTACCAATACAAAACAGTCATATGAACATTGAGTAGTAATAAAAAGTGATCAGACTTAAACTCCCAATCCAAATCCAATGACAACAGAATCGATACCCAATCTACAACAAGCTAGACACAGAGGGGACCACTTATACTAGCAGCCTGGGTGGCAAAGGAGGGGGGATATGGGATGCATGCTGGTGTAGGGGTGGACGGAGGACAACATTGGTGTTGGGAATCCCCTTGATTTAATGTCATTATGTACCTAAAATATTACTGTGAAAGATATGTAATCTACTTTGGTCAAAATAAAAAATTATTAAAAAATATTAGGGATCAAGAAGAGTATATACACTTTTAGAAATAAAAACTTAAATTTCTTAAAGAATCTAGAATTAGCTTATCAATAGTGATAGTAGGAGGTAGAAGACAATAGGGAATTTGAAAAAAGGTTCTCTCCAAAAGAGGAGGACTGGAAGGTTCAGCTCACAACATGAAGCTCACCACAGAGTGATAAGTACAGTTAGAGAAATAATTACATTGAGAACTATCATAACAATGTGAATGAATGAGGGAAGTAGGAAGCCTGTCTAGAGTACAGGTTGGGGGTATTTGGGAACGAGGGAGATTTGAGACACTGATGATGGGAATGTTGCAGTGGTGAAGTGGGGTGTTCTTTACATGACTGAAACCCAACTACAATCATATTTGTAATCAAAGTGTTTAAATAAATATATTAATTTAAAAAAAGAAAAGAAAAAAGATATCTCAAAGGGCCAGAGCAGTAGGGCGTAGGGCAGTAGGGCATTCACCTTAAATGCAGCTGACCCAGGTTGGACCGCAGTTTGATACCCCAGTGTCCCAAATGGTCCCCCAAACCGGGAGCGATTTCTGAGCACATGGCCAGAAGTAATCCCTGAGCATCGCAGGGATTACATCAAAACAAAATAAAAAAGGTCTCTCAAATTGAGTATGTGGAGAATAATTAAACTGAAATTCCTCATTCAGCTCTATTACCTATAAAACTTGAGATTGAACATGACAAAATTATTTTGGATACAGTGTTTGTTTCTAAATTTTTCATGTCAAGGACCTTTTCTTGGGAGATTTTTGCACTATATATGCACCCAAAACATGAAGTTACATTTTTTAAGTGGAGACATTAAATCCAGAAAACTAGAATTCAACAAAATAAAAATGTCAAGAAGTCAATCACCTCGGCAATGATGTCTTCAAAATAATTGCTGTGCTTTTAATCTAGGGAGTTACTGCAGCAGTCTAAAGGTTTCAAAGACTGTGTCAGGAAAGTTAAATGTATAAGAAATTTTTATATATTTGATACCTTGAGAAAAGTTTCATGCAATTTTAGGAATGTTTTGAATTGGCTTAAATGTAAGTATATGAACTTTTGAATTCTTATTTCCAAAAAGTAATTGAATAAATAAGTAATTTCTTACATTGTATGGAAGTGGAACACCTAAATAAAAATGGCAATTGCCTAGTTACTTAATTGAATTTATGTATTTATTTTTCTTTAAAAAAATTTAAGGATAACCTAGAGGTGCTCTTGGCTCAGAGATTCACTCCTCGCAGTGCTGGGGAGTAGCAAGTGTGTATGTGTTACTAGGAATTAAATCTGGGTCAGCTATGTGTAAGACATGTGCACTACCCACTGTATTGCTGGTCTACCCCTGCATGCATGTAATGGAAAATTTACCATGAAGTAAAATGATCTATGAAGTTTTGAATTATGTTAAGTATTCTAACTCCAAAGCCTGGGATACAAAATACAGTTTTAATAATTAACTGAGGGTGCAAAAAGGCAACCCTTTCCCCCTGTGCACACCCTGTTTACAGTACTTTCGTTCTTCTGAGTCTGTCACTGCTTTTGTCTGTTCACTTCAAAGCCATATTCAACTGTAGATCTCCAACACAATGCAATGGCCCAGTATCTGCTTACTAGAGCTGAAATGTTTTGTGTTCAACTTGCCTTAACAGCTACCCTTATTGGTTTAGATTTACCACCTCGACCTAGTTCATTCATTTATTTTCATGCAAACAGAGATTTCTGGTGCTGAGTCATATGAAAGGCATCCCTAAGACTAGGGTTCAGGTAAAAATAATTATTATTCTGAAAATTTACTCTATTCATGATAACAGAAGAAATAAAATACTAATAAGAATAAATAATTCTGGGTAGCACAGAGAATTTTTATTTAAAAGTTGCTTTAAAGCATTCTTTTAATACTTAAAAACAAATGAGCACTCAGTCAAACTTCCTATTTTCTCCTTTTTCTCTGTCAGACACACTTAACTTGAACCTGCTGTTACTTACCCAAACTAAAGTCTAAGAGGATTGGAAATGAAGAGATAAATGAAACTGAGTGCTATTTATTCAAAAGTTCCTCCCTTTTTTTGCAGAAAATAAACAAAAATGCATTTCCCTTTGTGTCTAACAGATAAGATATTCAAACAGTGAATATTACTGATTAATAAAGCATACATCAGTATGAAGTAATTAGATTAAGTTAGTTGATAGGCTCCTAGTTAAAAGCTATAACTTTAAAATAATTTGTGTCCCCCCCCCTTTTTTTTGTTTGCTACTTCATCTTAAGAAAATGCTGCTATTCATTAAATGTTGAAAATACTGAAGATTTTGGCAGATTCTCATTTTAGCTTATTTGATTAGAATCCAAGAATGGAAACCAACTCCAGATGTAAACGAACAGAATGAATTATAAAATTTAAATCTAATGACAAGCCCAGGTCTGAATTTTGAAATTATTGAAAGTGAAGCTCTTATTTAATTTAGTGACAAAAAACATAAAATAAAATGACATATCTTCACTATTTATCAAGACTTGATGGTTTAACAAAAACTTTATTATCAACAAGCATATAGCTTGGAAGCATGTGAACTCAAATCCTCAAGAACCATCTTGCCTACACAGTGACAAGAAAAAATTTTGATAGAATAGCAAAATGAAAACACATTAGAAAGGGTGAGTTGCAGACAAGACACACCAGAGTGATAAATACATTTTCTCCTGGATTGGTTTCCTGAGGGACACTATTTTATCTATTAATCTAAAAAAAAATTTTTATTAGAGATTAAGCCCCATTATCCTTTAGGACAAGGTAAGAGTGGGTATTCTCAAAATTTTTAGCTTTCCCTAATCAGAACATTTCTGGTTTCTAATTTTGAATTCAGTATTAACTTATTTCATTGAATCAGTTTCAGGATGGATTTCAAAAAAAGGTTAATAGTTTTAAAGTAAATTATTTCAAGGCTATTTATTAGAATTTCTGATTACCTATATTTCATGAAAAAGGTTCCTAAAAGAAAATGTTGTTTTTAAAATAATATCTTTATTTAAACACCATGGTTACACCTGTGGTTACAAACATAATTGTTTGGTTGGGTTTTAGTCATAACAAGAACACCCCCCCCACTCTCCATGCAAACTTCCCATCACCAATACCACATATCTTCCCTCTACATCACAGTTATTTCATTAACTGCACTCACCACTCTTTGTGAGCCGGTCCTACTTCCATCATCTCTGGGAATTATTTCAATGTCTTCATTTTTCTTAAGAACCATAGATGAGTGAGACTACTCTGTGTCTCTCTCTTTTCCAAAAGAAAATGTTTTAAAAAAGGACTTTATTTGCTTAGAAGAGCTTGACAATTAGTGGGAGCATTAGAATGTGAATGACAAAATACCTAGTCTCCAAAAGTATCACTGTGACTTCAAGTATCACTATGACCATTTCTTTCCCACTAAATGTACTCATAGAGTTACTAGATAGTTTTAACTATTAAATCAAGTAATTTATGCACTTCCCCCCAAATATTTTAATACAGCTAATTTATTTTCATTTGATTATTTAAATGAGTGTGAATTTATTTTCTTCATTAAGGTATAGGCACATTATTAGCAATTGATGTCCACCCAAAGCTAGACAAAAATAAAATGCAACCCCTGAAACTCAGTTAAGAGTTGCAGATTCATGAATTTAGCTTTGAAATTTAGAAGCTTAAATTTTAGGTTACCACATAGTTCATCAACTCCATTTTTATCAAAAAAATATTAATATAAGCATAGAATAATAGAAATACAAATTATAAAAAGTGATACTGGTTATATCTTAAAGATAAGGTTATAGAGATTTTTGAATTATTACCAGTGATGACTCTGAAGGATTTCAAAATCCTTAAGAACTTAAATAGTGTTAGGTGTGTTTTCACTCATTGTTTCCAAAAGAAACAGTGAGCAATTTGAAAATTTGCTTTAGAGCTTTCCTTATCCTTTATATATTCCAAGCTATTCTTTAAAATTTTACTGTTAAAATATTTCTAAAATATATGTTGGTGTAATTAAGACTTAAATCTTAAGTATAAATTGGATGTTTTGACAAGTATATGAACCATATCACTAGTCATTATCAAGATATCAAATATTTCTATCATGCACAAAAATAACCACAAGCTTCTTTCCAATAAAACCTTTTAACGCAAAATCAATAATTGTTCATTTGTATATATCAAACTATACCTCCTCCTCTTCAGGGTGAACCACATCTAAAATGACACGGGATGTGTTGTCATTCACTTCAATCTAAAATCTTAATTTCTCTGTTTCAAAGAGAGACAATTTTATGCTTTCCAAAATTCATATCCCACTTTTTTATTTTGGGCCACAGCCAGTGATGCTCATACTCGGGGCAATACACTCAGAATTTGCTCCTGGTTAGGGGGACCATATGGAACGCTGGGGGACTGAACAGCAGTCAGTCCTGGATCAGCCATGTGCAAGGCAAACGCCCTACTGCTACACCATCACTCTGGTCCCAATCCTCCACTTTTTGATGGAGCTTTACCTTTTTCATCTCGACCCACTTCTACATCTGAATTGTCTTCTTATGCCTCTCTTTTTGTTAATAAATTTCTTGGACTGCACTTACTCCATTGTCAACTCTACTGCCAGTAAAATATGCCTGATAACGTCTTGTATAAATTTTTTCTCACCTTCTTTAACTGTTTATTAGAGTTTGAAAATGATATTACAAATAGTGTACACTGTAATT
>PVKC010028957.1:0-15185 GCA_004027635.1 Crocidura indochinensis
AGGATATGGAAACAAAGAACTAAATTCACAAACACTTCCTGGACAGGTTGTAAATAAGAGATAAGGGGAAAAAAACACCTCAGCAGCAATTACCCAGAGATAAGAGGGCTCTCCCTCAAGACTAATAGCCCTGAAGAACATGAGAATAGGGAAGGCAACCTCATAAACTGGATGTGTCAAAAAAGCTCATGAGGATGTCCCGGATCCCATAACCTTGTTTTCTTTTCTTGCATTCTCTGATTTACATCAATAAAGTGGGAATGTCTGCTCCAGCCTTTATGTTTGAAAGTATATAAATATGTGCCAAAAGACTGCCCATAGCTCTTGGCTTCTCTTTGGCCCGGTAGTCCTCAATGCTGAGATCTAATAAACTTCACTCTTTATTTATCTCTGGAGTCTTAGTGTCTCTGTGGGTCTGGCCTAACACTACTCCTCTATAGGGAGTGCTCTATGGCTTATTGGTCAATGGTGCTTAGAAAACCAGTATCAGAAACAAATTAGAATACAAGAACTAGTGTAGAAGATAGTTCGCTCAAAAATATTAGAATTAAGCAGCAAATGCATATATGACATCCTGATTACAGTATTAAGAAGAAATGCTCAATGATAGTAAAATTTGGGCAAGATAGAAAGTACTAGGTACTGGGGCTTTGGGGGAGAGAAAAGAAAAAAGGAAACTAACATGCAAGGCTTTCCATTAAGGCACAACTTGAAATAAACTATAATGAACAAAAAATATTAAATCACTCATATTATGTTTGGTTAAAAAGACAAATACCTTCATATTGCTGCAATTGTAATTTTTGTGCACAGAACTATTAAAGGGGTTAACTTACCAGAGAATTTATCAAAAGCAAGACTTATACCAAATGACACTGTTGTAGGCAGCCCTGGCACTGTATGGTAGGAACCTGACACTGAAGGGAGAGAAGCAATACCAAATCACAAATGCATAACATAAACACTGGGTTAAGTGATTGTGCTGTCTAAACTAAGTTATGAGACAAAGAAAAAACAAACAGAAACAACAAAAAAACAAAAACAACAGAACCAAACTAAATCTGAGTACTATGTAGTTTTATCAACTGAGTATACTCTGTTCTTTCATCAATAAATCATAGCCTGGAGATATACCCATAATATGTAGATGTAGGACACATCATATGATTTGTCTTAGATGAATATTGAGAGTGTCAGAGATGGAGGGTTAGTGTGTGTTTCTCCCTCGAGCTGCTCTTCTTCCAATTACTCCCACAAACAATACTTCTATCTTGTATTTTATTTTCCACTGACCTCCTCATTCTTATCATAAAAATAAATGGTACCAAGTCTAGAGATATATTGCTTCATGTGAGACAACAACAATATGAAAAATCAAATATGAGTGTAGAAAATTTCAGTAATCAATGCTTATAAAAATAGAATTGAATTCTTTGAAGGAAATATCAATGCTCTAGAAAAAATATAAAGATAAGGAATTGAGATCGTAAAAGGCAAAGAAGCATTATCATAAATTAAAGAACTTGTAACATTGCAATTAACAGAGAAACAGACTCAAAATATAAAAATGAGTTCTGAGAGCAACTTATGGAGAAAAGAGGTTCTTCATGAAGGATTAAATATATTTAAAAGTTATAAAGAGTAAATTTTTTGTTTGCTTTTGGTCACTCCTGGTGGCACTCAAGGGTTACTCCTGGCTCTGTGCTCAGAAACCACTCCTAGCAGGCTCAGGGAACCATATGGGATGCCAACAATTGAACCAGGTTGGCCATGTGCAAAGTAAATGCCTTACTGTTGTGCTATCATTCCAACCCCCTAAAGAGTAAATGTTATGGAATGCATCATAAGTACAGTCAATCTTGCAGGAGAAGGAATATCAGAACTTGAAGATAAAATGACAGTTATGGCACTAGAAGAAGGATAGAAGCAAGATTTAGGAGAAATAAAAGAAAAAGCTCTATAAGAAATATCAGATTTCATTAGAAGAGTTATAGCGGGATAATGGGTATTTCAGACAATAAAAAGAGAAGAATTTGGCAACCACATTCAAATAAATAACAGCTAATAATTTTCCAAATGCAAAGAGTGAAATAATCATAGATTTCCAGGAAATAGAAAGAATAGCCACATTTTCTAAATGCAAATAATCTATAATAAACATCATTATTAAAATATCAAAGTGAATAATTAAAATGATTAAAGGCACTAGTGAGAAAAGGAACATAAAATGAACCTCTATTAAGCTTTTATCAAACATAACAGAAACCTTTAGCCTAGTAGAGAGTAGAATTATATACTGATATTACTGAAAGATGAAAACTGTCAGCTTCAAATCATCTCCTTACAAACTATCATTCAAATTTGATAGAAAAGTGATATTTTTGACAAATAAAGAGCTAGAAATTGAGCTTTTATATGACTTATAATTCCACTTCTTGATACCTAACCAAGAACACAAAAATATATATTCAGAAGAAATATGTGCTTCTGTGTTCACTGCAGCACTGTTCATATTTGCCCCAAACTTGAAACAACCCAAGTTTGTAAAAACTAATCTTTGGATAATAAAACTGTGGAATATATATATATATACATATATATATAAAATGGAATACTACTTGACTATAAGAAAATATTAAATCATACAATATGTTGCTACTTGGATGGTTCTAGAGAATCATGGTGAGTGAAGCTAGTCATAAGAATAGAGACAAATACAGAATAAAATCTTCTATATTTAGGGAATAAAGAAACAAAGTAGAGGAATAGCAAATGAACAAAGGTAATAACTAAAAACAGGCTTTTAGTAGAATTTTTACTACGTGGAATGGGGTACCATTATGGAACACTGAGACAATGTTGAAGAAAAGTGGACACTGTGGATGAAATGGCACTGGATTGTATTAAGTATGAGACCCTACCATTAATAGTATTGAAAAGCATAAAACCAATATTATTTATTTTGTATGTTAGAGAATGACCACCTATGAAATATGAAGATCAGATTATAATAAAAACAAAGATCACATATGCATGTCTAATAGATATAAACTAAAGCAAATTTGCAATTATTCAAATATAAGATAGAGGACACAGCATAGCTGATAAGATAGAATTATCATAAATTGCATTTTGAAAGTTGAAACATATAAAGGAATTTGCATCCAGATATTATAATAAATAAATTAAACTGTTATACTATAACATTCCCCTTTTTCTCTTTATCTTTCTCTCTTGTTCTGTCTCTCTAAATTTTATATACATACAGATACATATATATATATGTTTATATATGTGTATTTTAAGTTGTAGAATTTTCAAACTTTGTCATGGCAAAATAAAATGATTGGATAGCTATTTCAAGAAAAATAATTAGAAATATAAATGAAATATTATAAATGCTACTTAAAATAGATTTTAGGAAGTTAAAGGTAAATAAAATCAGGGATTAAGCAATATTTACATTTAAAATATACAAGTACTATGGTTAAAATAATAAGGCCATGGATTTTTGCATAAGGTTATTCTTTCAGTTTCTTATAACTTAAGGGATGAAAACTGAAAGTTTATCTCTTTGACTTCTCAGCTCAAGGTGACTGACTATAAAATGTAAGGCTGGCAGGCAGCTAGAAATTTATAGAAAGGTAAACTTAATAGCAAAAATGCTAAAAATAAGGTAAGACAAAAATAAGAAAATAAATTATACAAATCCCCTCTTATCCCACAGAGAATACAAGTAGGGAACATCAGGAAGAGAAAAATAAAAATAGGCAGGGAGAGAGAAACCTATCTTTAAGAAATGGATTTTTATTAATTCATATGTGAGAGTTAGTAGCTTTCATTACTTGTTTCTCCAGTTTATGCTCAGAGAGTGGCATACATCACAAAGAACAAGAACAATCAGTGTTGGTGGGGATGTGGAGAGAAAGAACTCTCATTCAATGCTGGTGGGTATGCCATCTCTAGTCCAACTTTTATGGAAAATAATATGAAGATTCCTCAGAAAACTGGAAATGAGCTCCCATGTGATTCAGATATATGCCTAGGGATATACCCTAGTAACATAAATATACAATTCAAAAATCCCTTCTTCACATGTATATTCATTGCAGCGCTATTTACAATAGCTAGAATCTGAAAACAATCAAGATGCTCTTCAACAGATGAATGTCTAAAAGAACTGTGGTTCATATACACAATTGAATGTTATGCAGCTGTCAGGAGAGATGAAGTCATAAAATTTTCCTATACATGGATGGACATGGAAACTATTATGCGGAGTGAAATAAATCAGAGAAAATAGATATGAGGACTGGAAGGACAGACTCACTATATGAAGCTCACCACAAAGAGTGGTGAGTGCAGTTAGAGAAATAACTACACTATCATGACAATGTTAATAAGTGAGAGAAGTAGAATATTTGTCGTGAATACAAGGGATGGGGAAGAGGGAGATGGGGGCATTAGTGCTGGGAATGTTGCAGTGGTGAAGGGGTTATTCTTTTTGCAATCATGGTGCTTAAATAAAGATAGCTAAAATAAAGTAGCTAATGTGTATAATGTTTATAAACAATAAACAGAAACGGGAATCATGCAAAGAATACCCAAATTTTCATATAAATTATGTCCATACTACATTTTTTGCCACACCCAGTGGTGCACAGGGATTACTCCTATCTCTGCACTCAGAAATTGCTCCTGGCTCTGTAGACTATATGGGATGCTGGGGATTGAACCTGCAAGGCAAACACCCTACGACTATATATATATATATATATATATATATATATATATATATATATATATATATATAGTAAAGCACTTTAAGCAAAAATAAGTATACAAGAAGCAGAGTGTAACTGAAATACACTCGAAGAGAATTAATGGAGAGAGAGTATCCCCTCTCCATTCCAGGTGTAATCCCCCAAGGAATACAAATATTGAGAACAACTTAGACTTACAAAGGATCAATTTAACTATTTATTTAACTATTTATCTTCAGGAATAAGGAGGCCAGAAAGCATTTTAATAGCATATTCGGTGTTGAAAGAAAACAAAGAACTATCAACCAAGAATTTTATATCTAGTAATAAGCATTCTTTACATAAAGTAAATAGGTGATAAAGTTATTAATAGAAGTTAGGGTGCTTGCCTAGCACCTGGCTAATCTGGGTTTAATCACTTGCATGTCCCCCACAAATTTCCAGGAGTAAAGAGTCAGGAGCAAAACCTGAGTACCTCCAACTCTGTCACCTCACCCAATGAAGAAGGTGAACATGTTAAAAATAAAATTTTATATAATAAAACTTTAAAAAATAGATTGCTGATAAAATGTAATATGAAAAAATAAAAATCCCTTTATCAAAAGAAAATATAAATAAGACTAACTTAAGTAAAAAGAGTCAGAGAGATAATACAGTGGGTAGTATTCTTGCCTTGCTTGACTTGAGTTTGATCCAGGTATTAGATATTTTCCACTGAGAACTACCAGGTGTAATTCCTGAGCACAAAGTCAGGAGTAATCCTTTATCATCAGGTGTTGCTCCCCTCAAATAAAAAGCAGAAAAGCTTAAAAAAGACATATTTTCTAGATAAAATTATGCATAATATATTAAATTATAATGTTATATGGGATTTATAAGAAAGAAGTATAAGACAAAAGCAAAAACTTATGAGCAAATTGAGAATCTGACATAATAATGGCTATCATTTTTTTCTTCCTATTATTTTGATGGCTACTCTGAAAGTATTTGGTTGTCTTATAGCTGAGGATTAAACATACATGGCATGTGATCTACTACTTAAGCCACCGCTCCTGTCCCATTGCACATATTTCTTACATATAATTGTGCCAACACCATTTGTTGGTTGTCAAAAATTAGTTGGCCATATAGTTGTTAAAGTTTGTCATTGGATATTGTCTTTGTTACAGTACCATGCTGTTTTGATTACTGTGATTTTGTAATACAGTTTCATGCCAGGTAATGAGATGCCTCCCAGTTTCTTATTTTTCAGTATAGTTTTGGCTATACAGGATCTTTTATTATTTCAAACAAACTTTGTAAATAACTGTTATAAGCAAGAAAATTTGAATAATGAAAATCCAAACCTAGATGAGTGTACAGATGAGTTTTACCATACATTTAGATATGACTTATTGCCACTGATGATCAAATATATAGCAAATGGGAATCCTCAGTTGCATCCTTTATGAAGCTTCTCAAACGTTTATTTATTTTTATCAATGAGCATTGATGCAAAAATCCTCAACAAAATTTTAGCAAACTGAATCCAACAGCACATCAAAATATTAGGTAGGCTTCATTCAGCAAATGCAAGTATGGTTCAATATACACAAATTGACTAACATCATATACCACTTCAATGAAAGATAAGAATAATATGATTTTTATTTTATCAACTGATTGCAGAGAAAACTTTTGACAAGATTCAATATCCATTCATGATTAAAACTCTCAGCAGAGTAGAGGTGTACTCAGCAGAAAAAAGAATATAGTACATCTGTCAGTTAAAAGTCCCATTCCAATATTCTTTTTTTTTTTTTGGTTTTTGGGCCACACCTGGCTGTGCTCAAGGGTTACTCCTGGATGTCTGCTCAGATATACCTCCTGGAAGGCATGGGGAACCATATGGGACACCGGGATTCGAACCAACCACCTTTGGTCCTGATTGGCTGCTTGCAAGGCAAATGCTATCTCTCCGGGCACCCATTCCAATATTATTCTTAATGGTGAATAACTGGAAATATTTCAACTGAGGCTAGGCACAAGATAAGGATATTCATTGTCTCCACCTTATTCAACATCTGATTAGAATTCCTAAGAAGAGTAGTCAGGCAAGAGAAGGAATTCAAAGAAGGAAATCAAATCGGAAAAATGTCAGTCAAACATATATACATATATATATGTATATATGTATATATATATATTTGCATATGGCTATATGATATACATCAAAGACCCAAAAGAGTTCACCAAAAAAAAAACATCTAGAAACAATAAAACAATGCAGCAGAGTGGCTGGCTATGAAGTAAATTGCAAAAATTGGTTGCGTTTTTTTTTTTTTACAAACAAATCAAAGAAGAGAATGATCAAAAAAGTCTACCCCATTTAAAAGAGTGTCAAAACATCAAGTAACTAGGAATCAGTTTAACCAAGAAGGTGAAAACTACCAGAAAAAACTTCAAAATATTTAGGGAAGAAATTAATGAAGACCTCAGGAAATGGAAAAACATTCCACGCTTTTATATTAAAGAATTAGTATTATCAAAATGTCCTAATCCACTACGTGGATTCAATGTAATGCCTATCTTAATTGAGACAATATTCTTCAGACCTCTATTTTTGCCCATTATGACAGATATATTTTTGTCATAAAATGCACAATCCAGTAAGTGTATGACTTCCTAAACCTGATTCCTCTCTATCTACTTACATCTGCCATACAATAGCCTAGTCTTGCCCTTACACACTTCTAGTATATGCTTTCAATATCTGAAATCTTGTATTTTGACCTCTCAGTTATACCTCAATGGTTACCTTACATCTCAGCTTTCCTTAAGCCAGAGTTACAAGCTTGTGGACAAGATCTCTGAGCAATCAATGTACATCTGTACCTGCTAGGCCTTCCTAACTGTGTCCAGTAATACATGTAGTCCTATTTTGGTTTTCCTAATCTCTGGCCCTGGCCATAATGTGTGTGACTCTGTCTTAGTGTTGGCACTGTATCCCAGATATTCTAGCTTTCCTAATCTCTGTCCAATGACTTGTGCTATTCTGTGAGACTCCTGCTATCTGTCCAGGCATCCGAGCCCTGCTTGTATGTGATAATCTATCCTGGCTAGCAAGTTCTGTCTGACTCTATATCCATCTGAGCTATGAGATAGAAAAGCACAGGGAATTCCTTTTATCTGCTGCTATCTCTTACCCACAGGCTATTTTGTTTTCTACTCTGATCGACTATCTGTTTGATAGGCAAGATTTGAAGTGACCAACTAAATCATGCATAATTTTTATTAAAAATATTAATAACAGAAATGTCATTCTAAGTTTTAATCAAAGAAGATAGCATAGTAAAGATTTTAGGATAATGTTTCATAAATAATATTAAAAGTAATTTAGCTATTATTTTGTTCAAGATATTTTGAAAGTGAAGATGAAAATAAATCAACAGAAAATATAGCTACCTAGGAGAAAAATATCTGGGACAAGGTTATTATTTTTGTGCTATATAGTATAAAGGACAAAATTGGACAGCTTTATGACTAAAAATATAATCTCAGACTAAAATTATTATTATAATCAAATTACAATTACATTTAAATATATAATTTTTAAAAATTAGAAAATTGGGGGGACTGGAACAGTGGCATAAGCAGTAGGACATCTACCTTGCATGCACTAACCTAGGATGGACCTCAGTTCCATTCCTCGATGTCCCTAAGCCAAGAACAATTTTTGAGTGCATAGCCAGGAGTAACCCCTGATCAATACCAGGTGTGACCCCAAAACAAAACAAAAATTTAGGAAATGGGATTGGTACTCTTATTGTATTTCAAAGGAATAAATTGATAACATTGTATAGATGTAAAATGTCAACTTTCTGCATTATAGTAAAAGCGTCAAATGTACAGCTTTCCTCCTCAAATATTAGTTTTTATAAGTAAAAATAATACCTTAAACTAACATATTACTATTACATACAAATTAGAATTTTTAATATCAAATTCTTTCAATTAATTCCACCCAAATTTTAGAATAGTAGTTGTGAATTAATAATAAAACTAAAAATTCTTTGGATCAGTTAAATAAAAGGGACCTTACCAAGTTATCTCAAACATTCCCACATCTATAAAACTTAATGAAATTCTATTTGAGTTCATCTCTCCAGAATAAAATCAGCCCCTTTTATATCATTTAGGAATTAGACTCTGACAGAAAGTATATCAAACTTATTGCTGTGAACTCATTAGGATTTGAAACTCTCTATAAGATAACTAAACAATAAATGTTATAAAAATTTTATATAAAAGTTATATATCTGTAATCTTTGAACATATCTTTACAGCTGGCCATGAAAAGCAGAAGCAAACACTTTTTTTTTTTTTACAGCAGACCCACAGAATGCAGAAGAAAGAAATTCGACCTTATGCTATGGCCATTATTTTCTAACTTCCTAAAATACGTTGCCCTCTGTTGGCCACTAGAAGTCTTTTATTCTTCCCCTATAGGGTTTTATAGTAAAAAAGAAATGATTGCCTAATCACTGAAAATTCAGAAACTCAATAAGCATTGCCTAGACCCATTAATATATAGAATCTCATTCCTTTACAGAGGTAGTTCATGCCCTTTGCAAGTAGGAAGCAATTACAGAAGTCAGACCACCCACAGACCCCTTAAATATTTAAGGGGATGAAATTTCTAAAGGAAAGTGTTTTAGGCAGATAAGAGACCCCTGGTAATGAATTTTGAATAAATATGAAAACTGCCCAACCTTGAAATTGCTCAAATACATGAGGAACACATTTCTTTGAGATGTAAGACTTTAGAATGAACATCCCGTTCCGTAGTAATGGTGTCCCTCTATCAGCAAAAAAAAGATAAACTACAGGCGATCATAATGTCTTTATAAAACTATGATGGGACTATCAAGAGTTCAAATCTTAGTTGTACTGATGAAGGGTACTGTGCATTTTATTATTAAAATCCTTGGCAGTATGCTTCATTTTTTCCCCTTTTTTCTTTCTTATTTTTGTTGTTTTGTTGTTCTTTTCTTGTAGCTTTTGTGTTTCTTGCTACTGTTTGTTTTTATTTCTCCTCTCTTTCTTTAAATGGATATTTATAGCTTCTAGAGGGGCTCTCCCCAGCCTTTTTGTCGTTGTTGCTTTTTTTTTCCCAATAAAATTACAGAACTTGAATCATCTTGTTCTGTCTCAATAATTGAGTGGGGTTGGGGAAGCAAACTTAAGCATTGAGTGGAATCAAAAACTGATCAGACCTAAACACCAAACCCAGAGTCAATGACAACAGAATAAAGATCTCCAATCTACAACAAGTTATACAAAAAGGGGACCAAGATGCATACTGGGAACAGGGGTGGAGGGAGGACTGCACTGGTGTTGTCTCTAATGAATGGCTCTAATTCACTGTCACTTTGTTCCTTAAATATATTGTAAAAGATGTGTAATTCACATTGGTCACAATAAAAATTATAAATAAAAATCTATTGTTTCTAGAAGATTTTTAGTAGAGTCCTTGTGATTTTCTAAATATAGTATCATGTCACCTGCAAACAGTGCAAGACTGACGTCTTCCTTTCCCATCTGGATGCCCTTGATATCTTTATTTTTGCCTAGTTGCTATGGCAAGTACTTCCAGTACTATGTTGAATAGAAATGGCAAAAGGGGTCAAAAAACAAAACAAAACAAAACAAAATAACCAGTTACAAACATGTCTATAACCATGGTGCTTGAATAAAGAAAATTATTATTAAAAAAAGGTTCAAGTCTCCCCAGTGAAAACATCCAGATTAACTGTTTGTATGAAGAGAGCTCCAAGAGGAGGAGGTAATTTGGAAATGTATATAACTTTTGTCCCCAAACTGTATTTTACATTTTTCTCTCTGGAGAAGCCCATGTTTTTTTAATTCCATCTCTCTCTCTATTTCTCTCCTCTCTTAGTTTTATAGTTATTCAACATACTTTTGTTTCCATAAATAATCAATTTTGAATCAATTATGGAAATGGAAACTAATGAAGAAATAAAGACATCTTTCTGAATATGGGAGATACAACTGTGGTAATGTAAAGCAGCCCTCTAATAAAGTCATCTTTCAACTTTTCTCTTCTAATGTTTAAGAATAAAAAAGAAATCCTGATCACATTGAAGAAAATGACATTACTCAGGGGCCTAGTTTTATTTTATATTATTTTATTTAAGTCAGATTTCCAAAACACTTATATCTCTTAAGTGAGGACTTATGCCAAATGTTTTTAACTTTTCAACTTTATTTTTTAAACTTCATTTCAATGACTTATTTTCTAAGATTAGTCATAAGGAAATATAGCAGACACCCGAGACTTTTGTATTATGTGTAAGATAAATGTATATCTCAATATTATTCACAGAGTAATAGAAAAACAGTGTAACAATCATATATAAACATAGGGATCTATCTAAATAAACTATGACCATCTGTCCATCTGGTGAAGCCACAATTGTGTTCATGTAAGTATGATTATAGAGTTTTCACAAAAATATTTAATTGAGACTGATAGGATAGTATTGTGTTGAAGGCACTTGCATTTGGCTGATCTAGGTTCTTTTTTTTTTTTGCAGCATTTGAAATGGTTCGTGAAGTACTAGAAGTAATTCCTGAGTGCAGAGCCAGGTTTAAGCCCAGAGCACTGGGTGTGGCTCCAAATCAAAAACACAAAATTTAATCTTATGGTAGATGCCATCAAAATAGGCTTATCAAGACTTTAAAACCAAAGATGCACCTTTCACAATTTCTCAGTCTTTAAAATATCTAGTAACAAGACATAAACTCTAATCACAGTACATATCATATATGAATACAATATAGCAAGAGATAAGAAATAAGGAAGGAACAACTAAATTAAGATTCTGAGTTGAGTTTATAAAAAAGAAGGAACCTGGTCTTAAAGAACCAAGATATTGTTTTGGTGATGTGAGCAAAGAAGATGATGGTAACATGGCAGAATATGAGGCATCTTTTAAAAATATGTATTAGATATTTCTAAATTTCCATTATATTATTGTCATTTATCATCACTATACACAGAAGAAATCCAGAGATAGGATACAGTACATTAAGGTGATAAAAAAATAGTAAGATCTAAGAATCTAGAGTCTTTGCCTTGCATATCTGAGGCATCTGAGATACTGAGTTCTATCACCATGATAAACAAAAGTTTAAAGAATTAGACTTCAAAATGAGAGAATCAAAGATTGCGTAATGAATGGAAAAGTTTTCTAGTCCTGTTTTTAGATCCCAGGATTTGTAAACTAACTGGTAGATAGTAGTTTGAAATGTCCTTTTCACAAAAACTGAATTAAAAAGAGATATCTTTACTGCATTTTGGAGATCTTCATTTATTTTTAAGATATATATACAATAATTTATTTATTTATTTAGTTTAATAAATTTTTATTGTGAGCAAAGTGCATTACAAATCTTTCACAGTAATATTTATGGTACATAGTGACAATGAATGAGGGGCATTCCTACCACCAGTGTGGTCCTCCCTTCACTTCTGTTCCCAACATGCATCCCATGTCTCCCTCCTTTACCCCCAAGAATACTAGTGTAACTGGTCTCCACTTTACAGTTTTTGTAGACTGGGTATCTATTCTGTTGTCATTGATATTTGGTGTTCAAGTCTGATCATTTTTATTTCCACTACATGTTCATATGACTGATCCTGGTATCATCCTTTTCCCCCAAGATCTTCATTTTTTTTTTTTTTTGGTTTTTGGGTCACACTCGGCAGTGCTCAGGGGTTACTCCTGGCTCCATGCTCAGAAATTGCTCCTGGCAGGCATGGGGGACCATATGGGGCACCGGGATTCAAACCGATGACCTTTTGCATGAAAGGCAAATGCCTTACCTCCATGCTATCTCCCGGGCCCCAAGATCTTCATTTTTTTTTTGTCCCCAGATTCACAATACAGACCCGGCAAGGGTCTGGGTTGAGGTGTATATGGGGTGCATTTACTGTACCTCCTCTTTCTATACAGTCAGTGTAAAGAACACAGCCTGTGATAAGAATTGGGAGGCCAGATCTTCATTTTTTTAAACAAATAGTCCACCACATTGTCCCTCAATGACGTCAAAAACTTTTCCACACAATTTCCTGATTGTAAAATAAAAAAGCACGAGTTGTGAGATCACCCTAGGCACTTAAACCCCACTCAGCAGGGTCTAAAGAAGCAGGGTAGTAGTGAAGAAATAATAAACCAAGCCAGTTAGGAAAGGATTATTATGGCATATGTGGTCTTTTGCCTTTGCTCTCTGCCCGAGCCCACATGCCAGAACTCCTCTTTCTTTATTAAAACCAATTCCCAATACCAGAAGCTTAAGAGAGAGAAAAAAGTACCTATCCAGTGGACTTTTACATATCAAAGGAAGATGCTTAAGGAAGGAGAAAATTGGGGAACACCTTTGTTTGTGGTTGATGTCAAATAGAATAAATTACATAAATGAAAAACAGTTCAGGTCCAAAGTGTGATAACTATGCTAATGCATTCATTGAATAAAAACCGTGCTATTTTTTTTAAGTATACAAAAAGAACAATCAGAGAACAGAAATTATACACACATACATACATGCATATTTGGTTTTTGATGTATGGGTCACAAGTGGTGGTGCTCAGAGGTTACTTCTGGCTCTGCATTCAGATATCATTCCTGGCAGGCACAGGAGACCACATGGATGTAGGGGTTCGAACCACCGTCTGTCCTGGTCAGCTGCATGCAAGGCAAATACCCTACTGCTGTACTAGCTCTATGGCCCAGAAAACAGAAATTTTAAAGTAAGTCTAAGACAGGCATGCACATGGACATTAAAAATATGTCCATCCGAGGCTGGTGCACGCAAGCAGAAGCCTTATGGCTAGTGCCACAGATCTGGCCCCTAACTATGGTCCTCCAAGCTAGGAGCAATTTCTGAGAGCATAGTCAGGAGTAACCCCTGAGTGTCATGGGTGTGGCCAAAAAACAAACAAACAAAAAATATGTCAGTTAACAAAGAAAATGTTGACAAAAGTTAGAGAATAAGATCTAAAAAATTCCTCTGGCTGGAGCCGGAGCTTTGGTGCAGCAGTAGGGCATTTACCTTGCATATTGCTAACCCAGGACATACCTTGGTTTGATCCCCTGGCACCCCTTATGGTCCCCCAAGCCAGGAGAGACTTCTGAGTGCATATCCAGGAGTAATCCCTGAGCATCACCAGGTGTGACCACCCCCCTTCCAAATAAAAATCCTCTGGCTAAGATTAAAATGTGGACAAAGCATTAGACACAGATAACATTAATAAAATAAATATAAAACCAAAAAAGATGTCCATCATCTGACTAATATAATTCCCAAATATGGAATGCATTTTTAATAATGAATAAAAATAATAAAATGCTCCCTCTTTGAATGTTTTCAGATTTCAATGGCCCCTTTGCCTCACTAAATAAATATACAAAAATCTAGATAAAAATCAGCAAAGGATTTATCATATTTATTGTAAGGTCAAATAAATGAGGTACTACTTTCAAAATTATCAAGATATATATATATATCAAGATATATATCAAGATATATATATATATATATATATATATATATATATTCTCAAGGTATGTATATGGTTCAGTATAAAGTTCTATATGCCAAGCCATTTTCAGATATAAATAGCATGAATGTTTAGTAGTCTACTTCTGTAAATAAGTCCTTTAGGACTTTAAAAAATATATAGGTTCTAGTGTTAGAATGCATATTTCTTTCATAAAAAATACAGAACCTCACTTATGTGAAACTATTATTATTTGATATTCTTGATTCACATAGTTCTCAGGAAGCTGAAGGCCCCACCTGCGGTTCTAGGCCAGATGGGCTAGATGGACAATAAAGGCCTGAGGATGAGGTACTATTTATATGGTGCCCAAGATTACTAGTTCAGAGTTCTTCAGGTCCACACCATATAGTTCTCTGGGAATCGGTACTTTTGTGGAATCAAAGCAGGATTTGGAACATGCCTAAAATTTTAAGTGTAAAGTATCTAATTTCTATTATTGTTTTGAATTCAAGACAACTTAAGAAGAAATTGTAATTTAGGTTTATTGTTTATACAGGCAAAAATATATTGAAGGTAGAACAAGAAAAAAGAAGAATACAGGGCCTGGAGTGGTGGCACAGGGGTAAGGCATCTGCTTGCCTACACTAGCCTAGGACTGACCGCAGTTGGATTCCCAATATCCCCCAAGCCAGGAGCGATTTCTGAGCGCATAACCAGTAGTAACCCCTGAGCGTCACTGGGTGTGACCCAAAAGCCAAAACAAACAAACAAACAAACAAATAAATAGAGGAATACAGGCTATGGAGAGGAGGAACTAGAGCTAATGGAGAGAATACTGACATGTATTCCTTAATAT
>PVKC010028958.1:0-15272 GCA_004027635.1 Crocidura indochinensis
AAAAAAAAAAAAAAAAAGAAAAACAAAAGTCCGGGCCCAGATGGATTCACTAACAAATTCTTTCGAACTTTTCAAGAGAAACTACTACCAATTCCTTTCAGGCTCTTTCAGGAAACTGAAGAAACAGAAACACTCCCAAATAATTTTTATGATACGAACATCTTCCTGATACCAAAACTAGATAGAGATGCTGCCAAAATCAAACAAACAAACAAAAACTATAGATAATTATCCATGATGAACACAAATGCAAAGATTCTCAATGAAATCCAAGCAAATAGGAGACTGTCACACATCACAAACAACAAGAACAATTAGTTCTGGTGGGGATGTAGGGAGAGAGGAACTCACATTCACTACTGGTGGGAATGCCATCTAGTCCAACCCCCTTTTTTTTTTTGGTTTTTGGGTCACACCCTGCAGTGCTTAAGGGTTACTCCTGGCTCCATGCTCAGAAATTGCTCCTGGCAGGCACGGGGGACCATATGGGGCACCGGGATTCAAACCGAAGACCTTTTTTGCATGAAAGGCAAATGCCTTACCTCCATGCTATCTCCTGAGCCCCATCTAGTCCAACCTTTATGGAAAACAATATGGAGATTCCTCAAAAAAATAGGAAATTAATGTTCCATATGATCCAGCTAGACCACTTCTAGGGATATACCCTAGGAACTCAAAAGCACAATACAAAAATGTCTTCTGCAGACCTATATTCATTACAGCACTATTTACAATAGCCAGAATATGTAAACAACCCAGATGCCTGACAACAGATGAGTGGCTATAGAAACTGTGGTATATATACACAATGGAATACTATTCAACCATCAAAAATGAAGTCATGAAATTTTCCTATACATGGATGGACATGGAAACTATTATGCTGAGTGAAATAAGTCAGAGGGAGAGAGATAGACACAGAGTAGTCTCACTCATCTGTGAGATTTAAGAAAAATAAATGATATTATTATACTAATACCCAGAAACAATAGAGATAAGGGTTGGAAGGACCAGCCCATAATATAAAGCTTACCACAAAGTGTGGTGAGTGCAGTTAGAGAAATAACTACACTAACAACTTTCATGACAATGTTAGTGAGAGAAATAGAATGCCTGTTTAGAATACAAGTAGGGGTGTGGGGGAGGAGGTAAATGGGGCAGCATTGGTGGTGTGAAAGTTGCACTGGTGAAGGAGGGTGTTCTTTTTTATAACTGAAAACCAACTACAAACATGCTTGTAATCATGGTGCTTAAATACAAATATTATTTAAAAAAAGACTGGCTATTCTTGTGCATGACATGATCATATGCAGCCATAGTTACCTCCTGCTCTCCCTTCCCTGAGATAGTTGAGCATCCACTGTTCTATCAGAACCCCCTCTCCAATCCAATGAGGCTGGGGACTGCAAGACAAGATTCTGTCTCAGAAGGGCTGCATCTCCATGGCCCTATTCGGAGGACCTCATTGACTGGGACACTATTTGTGGGTGGGGATTCTCAGTTGCCTTAGTTGACTCAGAGAGGATAGTGGGTGAGACAGTGGCAAGTCCCCAGTCAGGCTAATTAAATGTGCTCTATAAAAAGAAGCTATTTTGGGTGGCACTTGATGAAATAACACCACTAGTGGATACTAATTGATGACAGCCAGGCAGGGGGGTGGCCCAAACATACCCAGTTCTGCCTCTCTCCATGGCATCAACATCAGCCTCTTTTCTTCAGTTTAGCTGGTGTTTCCAACTTCCAGAATGAAAAGTCTGGGAGAGAAGGTCGAATGAGCAGTCAACAATGGGAAAAGAAGAGCAGGCAGGATGTGTGTGTGTGTGTGTGTGTTTGTGTGTGTGTGTGTGTGTGTGTGTGTGTGTGTGTGTGCCTGATGGTCTTTCTACACCTTTGTTTAAGCATCCTCAAGGGCAGCCTTTTATGTAGGAAAAAGATTGATAAGGTTGTTTGTTCTCTCAAAGCTCTGAAGGAGAATACAATTTTTTGTTGTTTTTGTTTGGGGGCCTCATCCAGCCTGTTCAAGGGTTACTCCTGGCTCTGCACTCAGAAATTATTCCTGACAGGCTTGGGGTATCATATAAGATGTCAAGGATTCTACCCAGGTTGCCTACAGACAACACAAGTGCCCTACCATACTACCACTTGGGCCCCCAGAATTTAGTTTCTGAACCTAAGAAGGGAGGGAAGATGACCTGCAAAGAGGAAGGCTGATGCATTATGCATGGTTGAAGGTGATGATAAACAATCCCTTGCTGGCTCTGATGAGCTACCAGACAGGCAGTAGGAAAAAGCTGGGTGCTGAGTCACAGCAAAGGGGGTGGTTAGTCTGTCAGCTGTACCCACCTCTGGGTGGCATGAGGGCTTCAAGCTGAGTCACATTCTACAAAGGGAGAGAAGGGGAGCTTGGACCTCAGTGGGAATCAGAAAGGGAAAACATGTTCCTAGTGAGTCATGCTGTTCTGGGGCCCTACTGCCCTGTCATTTACAGGTTTAGTTCCTTCTCTAGTTCCTGTCTGCAGCATCCTATGGGTGACTGGTCTAGACCAATAGATCTCATTAGGAAAACATTGGAGGAGACTCATCCCACCCCAAGCAGAGATGTGAGGCCTTTTGTGTCTTACCTCACAGAAACCTCAAAGCCAAGCCTGGGAATTTTGGAGATGGATCTGAACCCAAGAGTGGGATGAATTTACAAGAACCATGGAGATCAGGGACAGAGGGAAGCCAAGATCCTACAGAAACTCAGAAACAACAGTCGGTGAGATAGGCAGAGAAGAGCTGTGGAAACCCAGATAAGGGAGCAAGATAGATGGATAGGTTGGCTCAATTATTAATTCACTCACTCATCTACCAGTACATCGTAATTGAGCTCTATAAATTAAGCTCTGGGAATGCAGAGGTTGAGATGACGGGCATTGTAGTGGGAAATGATAACATGCAAGCAAGTCAAATGCAAGTTTATTTTGGAAGGAGAACAATGTGATCAACTGCGTAAAAGACTTACTTAAGTTATAATCTGGAAAGGCACCACTGCATAGGAAACACTCAATAGAATGAAGATTTGGACTCTTGTGATCTGGGGCAGAACACATAGAAAAGATGAATACAGGAACATGGCCAACCAGTAAGGTTTATGTAGCTGGAGAGAAGGGATAAAAGAGAGTGAAAGGAGAGGGAAAGTGCTAGCAGGATACATTATATGGGCATAGTGACAAGCTTTTCAGGTATGTGAGCTCTGTTCAGAAGGATAGATCCCAAGGATGGACTAGGTGGATATAAATATATATATATATTTGTATGTATGTATATGTATACATATACATATATGTCTAGATATACATATATATTCACATAAACATATATCCAGAGCCTACAAGCTAGCCTCCAACTAGTTGGGACACAAAAATACTTCAAGATAAAAGAACACAAAAATGCTCGTGAAATGCCATGTTGAATATACATGAAATGTATGTTGGATATACATGCACATTGTCCCTCTTACTAATTAGGACACTTCTTATTGTAGATGAGATCAATATAATCCAGAGGGATATGTCCACATGGGGAGTGTTGGAATTTGACTTCTGACCTGACCTCATGATCTCAACCAACTGTCATGGCAGATCACATGGAAATTCCTGCATCTGGACTTGTGCACCTGACAGGTGAAGACAGAACTGATAGCTCCTGTGCCATCACAATACTGTGTGACCATGCAGTTTCTTAACTTCTCTGAGCATTCTAATATGTAAAATGAGTTCTAATATAAATTTTGATCTTAAAAAGACTCTTTGTGAGGGGTCACACCCAGCGGCATTCAGGAATTACTCCTGGCTCTGTGCTTAGAAATCACTTCTGGCAGGCACGGGAGACCATATGGGATGTCAGGATTCGAATCACCATCTGTCCTGGATTTGCAAACACCCTACAACTGTGCTATCTCTCTGGCCCCTTATAAAGACTCTTAAACCAATGAAAGGGTAATGGCACAGACCGAAGTACTTGGAACTTCAAAACCTCTTTCAAAGAAGGATCCAACCCCAGTATTCTCTAAACCCATCTGAGAGCCACCTTGCCCACCTTCTGCTTCCACCAAAGACTAGGAGAATCCTAGCTGTCCACAATATCCCCTGAGAGCAGATACTAAGTGCTATCTTGGGAAAAGTAATATCTGGTTTAAGCTCCTTCTCTCGGGCCCTGGCATTTGAGATGGAATGCCTTGACCATGACTATGTCCTAACTAGGCAACTGGCTTCCTCTACATGGTTAGTTCTTGCTTTCCCTCTTTCAGGCTGGATCCTGTTGATGGCTATTCTGCCTCTGAAACTTTCTCATTCAGGGCCTGGACATCAGGGAGAGATTGGCTACAGTTCTTTGGCTTCTCCTAGTTCTAATGTCAATCACAGTGCACTTCACAGGCTTTGCCCCACTGCCAGTATTTGATTGATGAGGACATCTGCAATACTTAATGACAGGAGACAATGAAGCCTCTGCCAGATTTGGCCAAGCCCCACTGGCTCCAAGAATCTCTTGTCGCACATCCCACACCCTTCTGTGAGCCTACCATAGTGCAAGAAGGGTGGGGGGACTTAGGCCTCTGCTTCAAGCAGGGTTGCAGATAAGTTATAGAACACAGGTATCTGGACAGCAGACAGATAATAAATGTGATGTTTTTGTATTAGCATATCCCAAATATGACCTAGGGCTTACTAAAGATGATCTGTCGTAAATATTCACATATGAAGCCTTCATGTGATAATATCTCCTAGTATTCCTGCTTTTCACTATCTCAAGCTGTCCCCCAAGACCTGGGCTCCCTCCACAAAGGTCTTTGTCATAATTTTGCCCATGCTGTGTGTTCACATACCCTATTCTAGCTGCCTGCAGTTCCTCATGGTGGATGCAAGTTGGCTGCTGATGCTATTATTTTAGGGGGTGGGGAGACACATCTGGCTGTGCTCAGAGGTTACTCCTGGCTTTGCATTTGGGAATTACTCCTGGTGATCTTGGGGACTATATAAGATTCCGGGGGTCTAACCCAGGTCTGCTACATGAAAGACAATTGCACCCCCCATACTATACTTCTGGCCTCTGATACATGCTCTTGGGCTAACGTTTTCCTCCTTTATCACCAGGAAGCGCACCTGCTACTGGTCTTGTGGTCTTGTGGTGTTTTTCCCCATACCTTTTCTATTCTATTAAAATCACCATCCTTCACTTTGTCCTATGTCAAGCTCTAGTAACAGCTAGTCTTGTTGACAGTTCTGTTCTATTTGGGGTCCCAAACACTACTCTTTACAATACTTGATCAATGGGGTGAGTGGGTAAATGTGAGTACCAAGAATGCCACTCAGGTGTTGCTCTGAAGGTCACATGTATCAGTGGTCAAACCAAGGTCTGTTTCATATAAGGCATACATCTGATATACATCTTAAACCAGCCTACACATATTTCCCAACCTAGTTCCAAAATGGCAGGGATTATGCATTCAAAACAGTGTCTGCTCTACTCTCTACCACCTAGTCAGAGAATGATGCTTAGTAAATATTTATTGATTAAACAAAATGAATAAAAATAGAGATTGACTGAAGAGCCTTCTGAAGTTTATTATTATTATTACCATCATTAACTGTTGATCCACAAAACGGAAATTCTCTGTAGAAATAAGCAGTGATTTTCAGAATGCTGTGAACTGCTTTTGCAACCACCTCCTGGGCCCCTCTTAAGTAAGTTTATAGCTACATATATAGACACACCTACAGTAGGTGGTTCACTTTTAGAGACCTAGAGTAAAAGAAATCCTAGAAGAGAGAGAAAGAAAAAATGAAGGAAGTTTTCATGCAGCTGAGACTGTGAGCCATTTGGAATAGCATTCTCAGCTTCTGAGCAAGAATCTGGGTCTTCTTGGCTTGACAAGATACCTTTCCCTTTGGTAGCTGGCCTAGGCATGTTGCTTTTTCTCCTAGAGTTTTATTCTCTTTAACCCTGAATAATACTGGTTGAGCCTAGTGCAAAAGTTGGGTTTTTAAAGCTACCTGACCTACAAGAGAATTAATAACTAAATAGATTTTTATATTTTTAAATAATCCTCTTGAAAGGATTGGATGAACATTTTAATCCCAGATTTTCTCCTATCACTCCACAAAGGACTCATCAATCCAGTATAAATCAAATCCTTGGGTGATTACAAAGAGGAAAAAAATGCTTAAATCAGAGAGAGAGAGAGAGAGAGAGAGAGAGAGAATTACATGGTGAAATTTTAAAAGAAATTTTTAAAGAAAGATCTTGTTTTCTAGACTGACCCTTAATTAAAATAGGTTTAATAGAAACTATTTAAAATAATATATAATATATTAATATAATAATTAATTTCTCTGTCTTCTATTCTGTAAAATGGGACTGCAGCTATGATTGCCCCTAATCACAGGGTTGCAATGAGGGGTATAAGAACAGGAAATGTTGGCCCACTCTGTTCCTTGAGAAAGAAGACTGGCCTAGGAGATCTGTATTCTCCACTGGGAAGGCCCTGGGTTGCTCTCACTCTGGAAATTGCCTGGTGGGTGCCTAAGGCACCAGATTACTTTGTATATGACATATATTTGAGAAAACAAGACCAACAAGCTCTTTCAAACCAGAAATCCTGCCGCCAAGCCTTAATAATAAACAAGATATCAATACTAATCCTGATACTTCAGTCATTTCTATTGTTGGGCTTCTTTTCTATTGACTACTTAGCAGGGGCCAGTGCTTTATTGCAAAAGTTCCCTCATTTTAGCAACTCTATCCCCATTATACAGATGAAGAAAGCAAATCAATAGCATGCCAAGGACTCACCAATAAAAAAGCAATACAGTTCCTTTCTTCATCAGAGAACTCATTTTCTGATGCACTGGATATCTTGTTCCCTCTAGCTTTATTAAGTATTTACTGAAAAGCACCTACTCTTTGGCAGTGCCTAGGAAAGGGGTGTATAAAGTATACAGTCCCCATCAGAGTTCAGTTCAGCTCTGAGTCCAGCTGCTGCTACCTTATTTGAGTTTTGAACCCGGTCTGCTCTTTATGATTATTTGAATTGACAAGAATCAGGACTGGTCCAGCCCCACACCAAACTGGTGTCTGAGGAGTTTGTCATAATTGCAAATTGCTGCAGAATTGATTCTCCATGCATACATGTTGAGAACTGTGACTTCCCTTGAAACATTCCCATTATCAGGTAATTCATGCATAGAGGCTGGGATATGAATTTCACATCAATCCATGTTATTTCTGCTTTCCCAAGTTTGAGAGCATAACAAAAGTTCAGGAATGAGTGTTTTGCCACAGCAAACACTAAATCATGTCTCTGCATATGAAGAGAGGAAGTCATTACTAGTGATGCCAAGGTCATTTCTTGATTATTTTTATTCCTTTCCGATTCTTTTTTTGTTTGTTTTGTTTTGTTTTTGGGCCACACCCGGTAACGCTCAGGGGTTACTCCTGGCTATGCGCTCAGAAGTCGCTCCTGGCATGGGGGACCATATGGGACACCGGGGGATGGAACCACAGTCCGTCCTAGGCTAGCGCAGGCAAGGCAGGCACCTTACCTCTAGCGCCACTGCCTGGCCCCGACCCCTGATTCTTATAACAATATACTGCGTCTGCATAGTAAAGAACACTTTGATAAGTTGATGAACAAACAAATTAATGATATAACCACTGAAATAGGGTTGATTGGCTCCAAATAAAGAATACAGTCATAGCTTCTTTCTCTTTCTGTTTACTACATAAATGATTTGTACCTGGAAGAATTTGGAAGAGTATTGTGTAGTTGCTTTACTGTAAAGGTTGAATCAAGTCAGAGCTAATGGATCAGCAGCTTCATCAGGTATGGAAAGTCACACTTCCCTTTTTACACAGCATCTGAACTGTCTCTTCCCTTTCTCTGTCTTCATAACCATCACTCCCACACAGAATAGTCCCAGATCTGCTCTATCCCTATAATCTTTCCTCTCAGCTCCAGTGCACATGTCAACTTGCCTTTTGGCCATATGAGCAGGAGTCATAATCCAGTGGGCCATGATGAGGAATTTTTATCAAGCTAGAGGTCCCATAGACTCCCTCCTAAGAACAAGACTTGAGACATAAGACTTGGAACAGCTTTCACCCCCACCCTCACCCCCACAAATAATAAAGCATCCTGTATATTCTGTCTGGAATGAGTCATTATTTTGATCAAATAATAACAAAAGCTCAGATAAAAAATTTCATACATTTCAATTCTCATATTTTATGTTCTCAGCACTATTTTGATTGCAATAACCAAATTTAATTTCACTTACAGCCGAGAAAAAAGTTCAAATAGGTAAAGTTATTTGTGGTCAGTAACAATAGTCCTTAAAAACTATATATTGAATTGGGATTCATATTCAGAAAGTCTGGTTCTAGAATGCAGAGAACATCCACAAAAATCTCCTTATCCCAAGGTATCTCTGCTTTTTCGGGCCATTAATTTCAAGTCATCATACCATCTGGACTTCTTTACCCTGTAGCCAAAGATAATGTGTGGGATAAATTCTTAGACTCTTATAATCTTTCATAATTATATCAAGATGATCTAGCATATCTAAACAGATCCATCACTATTAAGGACATTAAAATGGTAATCAAAAGTCTTTCCAAAAACAAAAGCCCCGGCCCAGATGGATTCACTAATGAATTCTTTCAAACCTTTCAGTAGGAACTACTACCAATCCCTTTCAGGCTCTTTCAGGAAACTGAAGAAACAGAAACACTCCCAAATAGTTTTTGTGAGACTAATATCACCCTGATACCAAAACCAGACAGAGATACTAAAAAATAAAAAAGAAAAGAAAGAAAAAAAGAAAAAAAACTACTGAGCGATATCCCTGATGAACTCAGATACAAAGATCCTCAACAAAATTCTGGCAAATAGGATCCATCACCTCAACAAGAAGGTCATATACCACGACCAAGTAAATTTATTCTAAAAATACAAAGATGGTTTAACATGTGTAAATTAATAAACAAAATATACCATATCAACAAAAGAAAAAATTAAAACAATATGATCATATCAAGAGATTCAGAGAAAGCATTTGATAAAGTCCAATACCCATTCATGATAAAAACTCTCAACAAGATGGGAATGAAAGGAACTTTTCTCAATATGGTCAAGGCCATCTATCACAAGCCAATGGCAAATATTATTCTCAATGGAGATAAACTAAAAGCCTTTCCTCTAAAATCTGGTACAAAACAAGGCTGC
This sequence comes from Crocidura indochinensis, assembly GCA_004027635.1. Lineage (NCBI taxonomy): Eukaryota > Metazoa > Chordata > Mammalia > Eulipotyphla > Soricidae > Crocidura > Crocidura indochinensis. The sequence goes on from PVKC010028958.1 coordinate 9,266, forward strand.
CCCTCTCATCACTCCTAGTTAGCATAGTACTGGAAGTATTTGCCATAGCAATTAAAAAAGAAAAAGATATCAAGGGCACCCAGATAGAAAAGGAAAAAATCAAGCTCTCACTGTTTGCAGATGACATGCTACTATATTTAGAAAACCCTAATGATGATGCCAAAAAAAACTTCTGGAAACAATAGATTCATATAGCAAAGTGGCTGGCTACAAAATCCACACATAAAATTCAATGGCCTTCTTTTTTTGTTGTTGCTTTTGGGCCACTCCCAGTGATGCTAAGGGGTTACTCCTGGATATGCACTCAGAAATCTCTCCTGACTTGGGGGACCATATGGGATGCTGGGAAGTAAAACTGCAGTCCATCCTAGGCTAGTGCAGGCAAGGCAGATGCCTTACTGCTTGTTCCATCGATCTGGCCCCTCAATGGCTCTCTTATACACAGAGAAGAAGTGGATATTAAAAAAACAATCCCATTCACAATAGTGCCACAGAAACTCATATCTTGGAGTCAACTTAACTTAATAAATAAAGAACCTATACAAAGAAAACTACAAAACACCGCTTCAAGAAACAAAAGAGGATACAATGAAATGAAGACACATATCCTGTTCATGGATTGGAAGGATTGGCATCATTAAAATGGCAATACTCCACTAAGCATTGTATAGTTCTAATGCATTTCTTTCAAGGATACCCATGACACTCTTCAAAGAAGTGGATCAAACATTCCTGAAATTCATTTGGAACAATAATAATTCATGAATAGCTAAGGTAAACCTTGAGAAAAAGAAGATGGTAGCCATCACTTTCCCCAACTTTAAAATGTACTACAAAACAATAGTCATTAAAATAGCATCATATTAGAATAAAAACCATCATATCAATGGAATAGACGAGTATTCAGAGAATGTTTTCCAAACATAAAATCAATTAATCTTTGATAAAGGGGCAATAAATGCAGTGGAGGCCGGAGAGATAGCACAGTGGCAGGGTGTTTGTCTTGCAAGCAGCCGATCCAGGATGGACGGTGGTTTGAATCCCAGCATCCCATATGGCCCCCCATGCCTGCCAGGAGCGATTTCTGAGCACAAAGCAAGGAATAACCTGAGTACTGCCGTGTGTGACCAAAAAAAAAAAAAAAAAAAAAGAACCGCAAAATGGAGCAAGGAAAACCTCTTCAACAAGTAGTGTTGGGACAACTGGTCAGCAACATGCAAAAAAAGTAAACTTGGACCTCCATATAATACCATAAACAAAGGAAAATCCAAATGAATTAAATACCTTGATATCAGACCTGAAACCATAAACTATATAGAAGAACAAATAGGTAAAACACTCCATGACATTGAGACTAAAGGCATTTTCACAAGGAAACATCACTGTCCAAACAAGTGAAAGCAGAAATAACCAAATGGGACTATATTAAGCTGAGAAGTTTTTGCACTTTAAAGAAAGAAGTCCCAAGCAGCATTAAATCCTTGAATATTTGCATTAAACTGTTAGCTGAGTATCACCAGGGTATGGAGAAGAAGGCCTGACCTCCTGATCATCATTTGGGAGACAACCTCTAACATTTGTTGTTGGTTTTTGGTCATGCCATGCAACACTCAAGTATTACTCCTGGCTGTCCACTCAGAAATTACTAATGGTAGGCTCAGGGGATTGAGGGATTCTGGTAAATGAACCCTGGTAGGCTGTGCGCAAGGCAAACACACTACCACTATGCTATCATTTTGGCTCAGCCTCTAATTTTTTAAAACCTTCAATGGTTTCCTAAAACCTGCAGATTAAGAACAAATTTCTAGGTTTAAAGTAGCCCTTATTGTTTTTGTATTTCTCTATGGGACATCAATATTCAACATATATTGTGCTGAATGAAGAAAGTAGTATCATTATGTACAAAGTTCCAAAAGGTGTACAGCACAGGAATACTGGGCCACAAGGAAAGGATCCTCAAACATTTTATCGTCTCAATCAGCATTATAATTTGAGTAAGCAGCATGGAAAACTCTGGACTCATCTATTTCACCCTTGTTCCTTCCTTGACAGTTCCCTTATTTGCATAAACATAATAGAGGTTCAGGGCTGCAGTTAATGTCTAGCCCTCCCATTCTCCCTCCACTTCCTCTCTCCACTCCCTTCTTCCCTCCACTTCTTTTCTCCATCCCTCGCTTCCTGCCTACCTTCCTTCCCTCCCTCCCTCCCTTCCTTGCATGGTTGTGCTCAGAACTTACACCTAGATCTTTATTTAGGGATCATTTCTGGCAGAGCTCAGAGGACTATATGCAATTCCAAAGATGAAACCCAGGTCAACTATGTGTAAGAAAAATACACTGGTCACTGGTCAGTGTTTCTCAGGCCCTATATCCAGCTTTTACTCTCTGTTTATAATTAAATGAGTCATTGGATTGCTGGAAGTCTATTTTCTTCTTAGTAAAAAATATTTTCTTCTTAGTAAAATAGGGCTGACCATAGTACCAAATGGACTTTCTTGGAGATTAGCAAAATACTTACAAACATATGAAGCATGGTTGTAATAATAAAGTAAATTCTCAAAAATGGTAGCATTTTATATTATATTATATTATACTAAAATATTTTTTACAAAACTTATTAAAATGTCTAGTATTAGATCACTGTGCAAAAACAGCACTTGTAAGTCGACTAGCTTAACAAAATCTCTCACAATGCTAACACTTACTAGCAACTTATCCTGTAACTTATTCCAACTTTGCAGAAAAGGAAGGTAATATGTAGAATCTTGCATATTCTGCTAAAGATCACACAAAAGGTAAAGCCAGGGACTAGAAAGACTATTGGTATAAAAATACACTATTTTTGTATAATATTTTATGAACTATAATGTCCACTCAAACAAGTCATTTTTTGAGGCCTCACTCTAATGTTCCTTCTTTCATGAATTCTTCTATAATTCCCTCAGAAGAGTTTCCCAAACTTTTCTCTACAGTCTAAAAACTCTCCAATTATAGATGTTCTCCTGTTAACTAAAGGCAATTTTGTGCTGACCTTGGGGAATATATGTTTCTGACTCAATATCTAATACCTAAGAACCTGGCTGCTCTTATGGGCCTATCCAATTCAGTAGCCATTTTGGCATAGTGCATAAGACAGACAGAAAAGCAGTAACTATGGTAGGATTTATTGACCAGTCAGGATAATCTAGTTATGTTGCAGTAACAAACAACCCTTATAATCTCAGTGGCTTTCAAAACCAAAGATTTATTTCTCACTCTGTTATTACTGGCCTTTCAATTGGCACTCAGTTTCATGTCACCTTAACTTTGGGACTGTGTCTAATGAAACCTCTTGGCTCAGTTATTGACAATTTTATGAAAGGCAGACTGAGGGAAGAGGGCAAAAGAGACACAGTCCTTAAGGCTCCAGTCTGGAAGTGAAAATCATGCTCATCCACATTTTAATTGCCAAGGCAAGACACATAGTCAATCCTGATATTGAGGGAAAGAACCTAACTTTCTTCCTCAGAGAAGTTTTTATGATAGAGAAACATAAACCTTTTTTATCAGAGATTGCAAATAATATATCAAAATATCAGTTCCATTTAGCAGAACTGCCACTAAATACCTATAATGAGGCAAGAAATATGCTTAATATGTAACACTTATTCAGACATACACTCAAACACATAAATGTCTATGATGTCATATGTGATTCCTTATCTTTTACAGATGAAGAATCCAAGACTTCAATGAGTTAAGAAAATTCAGTAAGATCATGTAGACTACAAAGAATTTTTTACAGATTGGACTTTGACACCAAAGCTTATTTCCCTCTAAATCACACCATTTTCTCTGTCTTTTGAGACTTCTGATTAGAGAGCATGGCATTTTCTCTATAGGAAGTGCAATATATTCTTACAACTCAAACTGCGGCCCTGAAGCTGTGGTGTTAGCACTATAAACAAGACATGTGGACTCTCTGGTTTCCTCCAGGAACTTTAAGATCCCAGAAATGTGAAAGCAAGTTAACTTACAAGAAGCACAAATATAAACATCAAAAGAAGCAAAAAAAAAAAAAGGCAAAATTTTATTTGGGCATCATATTAAATACTGCTAATGGGAGGGTTTCTTGCATACAATGTTGTAAAACCACACCCTTCACCAGAGTGCTAGATTCCCCTATCCTTGGTCTCATTTACCACCAAGACCAACCATGCTCAGTTCTGCAGACCAGCTCTGAGTCTGTTGACTTCGACCATTTTTAGTCCTTTACAGTGCTTTTTATATCTCACATATTAGAGAAATTACACTGCATCTGCCCCACTCCTAAGCAAATTCATCTCTGTAGTAGTAGCAAATTGTGTCATTCTTTCTTAAGAGAAAGTAGTATTCCATTATGTTTATATACCACATCTTCTTTTTATATTCACTTGTTCTTGAATATTCAGTTGTTTCCAGATATGGGCTATTGTAAATAGTACTATGATTAACATAGGAGAACAATCTGGGCACTTAAAAAAAAAACAAAACTGAAATTTGAGCTTCCATATGACCCAGAAATCCTATTCTTTTGGGCTCTACCTCAAAGGCCCAAAGAAACCATTTCAAAAAGACACTTATGACCAATGTTCATTGCAAAAGTGATTTTTTTTTCTTGTCCACTGAAATGAAAAGCAGGGTATCTGTGAAATGGAAAGTCTCATAGTACCTTAGTAAAAACAGAAAGTGGCATAAATGTGCTTCTTTGTGTCCATTTGGAGCAGTGTTTTCAGATACTGCCAAAATTTCATTGCCTGAAGTATATCTTCTAATGCTGTCACACCATTAACTTGCTCATTAAATAAGTCATTAAATATTCCTTGTATGACTGCTACATACCAGGCATTAGAACAAGGTAAAAGGTGCTGCCCTTGCTTTCATTTCTATCTAGTGAAGAGTCAGGTATGAAAAGAGAAATTTATATATGGTGAAATTGTGGTTTACCCAGTTGTAAAAATGCATTTTGAGATATCAGAAGTCATGAAGGCTCAGGGTGTCATGGACAGTTTCTTGGAGGAAAAGAGGTTTACACTGTGAACATAAGCTCACTGTGTGGAGGATGCTTATTGGATAATAACATTTCTGCGATGACCAGCAAGCATCTTGGAGGCCACTGAGGCAACAAAACAATACTGGTATGGTTTAGTATTGAAAGGATTAGGAGTAAAGTCCTCACTGCTCCCAAATATAATTTCTGGAAGATCAAAGTGTCAAAGCTGGGTGGGATGAGCTGGAAGAGAATGTGAAGAGATAAACTTGATCAAGAGTTAAACACAGGGGCCGATGTAGTGGTGCGGAGCAGTAAAGTGCCTGCCTTGCTGGCACTAGCCTAGGATGGACTGCACTTCGATGCCCCAGCATCCCATATGGCCCCCCAAGCCAGGAGCGATTTCTGAGTGCATAGCCAAGAGTAACCCCTCAGCATCACCAGATGTGGCCCATTAAACAAAAACAAACAAAAAAAAACCTGTAAAACACTCCATTAGAACTGGCTGTCAGCAGCTGGGGCTGTAGTACAGCAGATAGGGCAATTGCCTTATATGTGGAAGATTCAGGTTCAATCCTCAATATCCCATATGGTCCCCCAGAGCACTGTCAAGAGTGATTCCTAAGTACAGAGTCAGGAGTAACCCCTGAGCCTCATTGAGTACAGCCCAAAACATTATAAAAAATGGGCTGTGAAACATATATCTCTTATTTTATTTTTTGACCACCTTCTAAACCCTGCTTCTAAGCTAGTCTAAGGTAGGGCAGATGCTGTTTACTGTGGAATATAGAAAAGAGGTATGCCTGCCAATCACAGAAGATGGATTAAAACGACACTAAGGGAACAGAACTACTAGAACCACACAGAAAAACATAAGCAGAAGTTCAACCCCTTGGCTCGTGTAGATACCAAGACCTCCAGATACAGACATCTGATTTTATCACTCAGGATACAGCAGAAATCTCCCACACAAAACCACCTAGGGGAGAGCAAATGAACC
>PVKC010028959.1:0-15279 GCA_004027635.1 Crocidura indochinensis
GAGGACCAGAGGTGATACTTTGGACAGAACATAGGTCAGCCTACATGCAAAGCAAATGTCTATCAACTTTGGCCCCTATTTTATTAAAATGTGACATTTCATCTTTCTTTAACATTTTTCCCACAAAACTGGTCATGCATTGAAACATTTTGTTTTATTAGTAACCGTGTTCAAATCTGCTGTGTTCAAAACCTATACAATAAAAAGATGTGACAATTTAAAATAAAATTTTATCTCAAAACTTGATATAATTTCCCCTTACAAGTAAATGTAATCTCTAATTATCTTCGTCTTCTATAACAATGATTATGTGTTAGGTCTTAAAAAATAAAGTTTCATTCTTTTATCATTTACAGGAGGCAAAACTATTTCAAAGGCTATTATGAAAATATTATAGTGCATTAAGTGAGTATTTACAAAGAAATATAAGTTAACATTTGAAATAATTTATAACTACTATATTTTCAGTGTGTGGAGGGATATTATGGATAAAAAAATTTTTGTCAAAAAAGTAATGTAGTTTCTAATTTTCTGCCAACAACCAACAGGGAACAGGTAAAGAACTATTTGCTTGATATACAATTCTTGAGATTGAAACAATTACACGTAAATTTAGTATCTCTAAAAATCAGGCTAAGATCCTTTACCAAAATTTCCTGAAATATACTACATCTTAATTTTATGCTTCTTAAAATATTAATCATCATGTATTTTCTCAGCAATAAAATTCCAGCGGCTATTACAACAAATTGACAAGTGTAACACACAGTAAGTAGATCAACTTGATTAGGTAAGTAGCTAGACCAAATTTTTGTTATTATCAAGACCAATTTTATTGGTTATTATTCCTTAGCTTAAGTTTTCATGTTTCATACAGAGTTCATGAACAGAGATCAGGAAAAGGTTCAGTGGAAATCCAGGAAAACAAATTCTTTCATTTCCAAAATAACTCTGCGCTCTTATTTCCTCAGAGTCTTGGATGAAATCATAGTTTCCACATAAATCTGCATCACTATTTTCTGAACTTACAGAAAGTTATGACCCCCAGGGATACAATGAAATCTCCAACAATAAGAAACTGCTGTAAATAGCATGAAATTTCCTTAAAGCACTTGAAACCTTGTAGTTATCCTCCTTTACCATCAAATTGGTTCCACTTTTGAGGAGGAGAAATAATTGATAATCTAGCAAAGAGGAGGCAAGGAGAAAAAAATGTCAAAGGATCTAGCCTCAATGGTCCTAAGAGATCCATGGCAGGCCACTAAAACATATTTTGTGAACAGGGAAATATTACAGATATTATAGCAAATTGTGTTTGCCTGCATTCGATTCGCAGCACCCATATGATTGCTAAAGCTCGCTAGAACATTCTCAGAGCATTGTGCCAGATATATGACATGAGAATCTTCAGGCTTTGCTCCCCAAACAAAACAATTATAAAATAAAAACCACAGTTTGCTCATTCATATACTTTACTATAATATAAGATATCAAAATAAGTTCAGCCTACTTAAAATTTGGAAGACATATACCAGCTGAAAATGAACAAAATAAAATCATCACTGAAATATTGCTAATATGACTCTGAAAATGTACTCAAAGGAACTGTTTATTTTCTGTTTCTTTCTCCAGAAAAATTTTGACAGCATAGCTCACAAAAATTTTTTTAATTGGACTTCCTTACTCAGATCTCAAAATCAATTATAAATAAATTACTGTGTACAAGTGTAAAACTTCTTGGTATTTTTAATTCAACCAACTATATGAACTAAACATTTTAACTGATATATTTTATGTTCTCTCTCTCATACACACAAATATACATACACACCAGCCTCAAGAAGAGTGGGTAATGGTGTCCCAAGGAATTGCACAAAAAGTCTAGGGACATGTCTGGATCTTGGCGTGTGGTCGAATGCAAAATCTGAGGGTTTGATATTGCTTGGTATCTACAGAGACTAGAATTATTTTGGCTCCTGGATGGTGCTGAGGTCTATTAGGTAGCAACTAGAAGTTGAACTTGGATTGTGAAAGCTACATGTCAACTAATATCTTAGCCCCTTACATTACTTAATTCTTCAAAAGATATTTAAAGCTTTTTAAGAAAGTTGGGTGCTTTTTGACTGGTCAATGCAAGCGTGTGTGTGTGTGTGTGTGTGTGTGTGTGTGTGTGTGTGTGTGCATCTGTGTGTTAATATCTCAAAATAGGTTATACCACTAACCTAGCAATATAGTTTTTAAAATAAAACAGCAATTTATTACAATTTTAATGAGATCCATGTATTCAAAACCTTTTATGAGTTAGTATCCTTAAGACATGACTAAATTCCTTTTAAAGCTTTCTTTTATTTTTTTGCCAGATCAAGGAAATGCACAAATTCATAATGAAAGATGAACTTGATCCTATTACTAAACTCTCAAAGGAAATTATTTTTTAATCTTTGAAATAATGTTTTTCAGAAATATAGATTAATTTTTAAATAAATATTTTATATTATATGTCTGTAAAAATTAAAGGCTTCACATTAACTATCAACTTAGTGGAAGACTGAAGTAAGAGCCTGTTTGAAATTTCTACTTTCTCACTGTGCAGTGTTGGGTTTTTGAAAACTTTATGTTATGAACAGTTTATGTGTCCCCTACACAATCTTTTTCAGGTTTTCAGGCAAGCTTCTTAGAAGAAATAGATTATAATCAAATTATGGTTGAATTCTTTGAAAAGTGGTTACAATGATGATAACAGGTGTTGTATAAATACTCATGTATTGATATTCATATACCAGATATCCATATACCAGACATTCAACTAGTAGCAGTATTATTTCTATGAAAATTCAGAGACCAATATGTACATTTCACTTATTTGGAGAGTCAAGCCTAGGTTTACTAGTATTGAAAAGATGGGTACCAATAGTTAGAAAGAATTAATTTGCTTTGGAAAAGTCACTAAATAATTTGTCAGACATTCTTTAAAACCAGCAATGAGAATCAAAAGAAAATTAAACACAATTGGTAGCCCAAATGTAAAACAAATCTAAAGGGCCAGAGAAATAGAATCACTGATAGTATGCTTACCTTGCACACTGTTAATCTATCTTCAATCCTGTGCATCCCTTATGGATTCCCAAGCATTGTTAGAAGTAGTTATTTAGTGTAGAGTGAGGAGTAGACCCTGAACACCACCAGGTGTGGTCCCCAAACCAAACAAAACAAAAACACAGACTAGATTATTTTCTGGTTAAGGAAGAAGCCTTATGGGACCTTGAGTACTGGGATTTAATGGTAAGACTCCAGGATACAGTATTGCTTAGGCACTACGGTGTCTGTAGTTCAGAAATCAGTTATCCAATGCCTGTACTATTTTGTGACCCTCAAACTAAATTATTTAATATTATGAAGGTTAACAAACTTATTAAATGCATAAACTTATTAAATGCATCCCCACAACTATCCAAACCTTGTGTGTGTGTGTGTTTCACACTTGACAATGATCAGTGCTGACTCCTGGCAGGATTTGGGGAGCATCTAGGGTGCTGGGGATTGAACCTCGCTTGGCCACATGCAAGGCAAGTGATCTACCTGCTATTCTACTTGTTGCTCCAATCATAGATTTAAACATGGTTCTTTTTTTCTTAGGTCATAATTTTTTATTTTTTTTTAAACATATTTCTACTTCTTCTCAATGCTGGAGTGATAAAGCTAGAGGAAGCTATTTGCAATGTCCTTTAAAGATGACTCTGAGGGAAGATCTCCAAAAGCATCTTAAAGGATATTTGAAAATTCCGTCTATGCTCCCTCTCTGAGTCAGTATCTCTAGTGTCTCTCTGTCTTTCTCTGTGTGTTTGCCTGTGTGTCATTTTCCACAGCAGGATTTTTCTTCTATGACTCTAGCCATATCTCTGTACATCAATGCTATCTTATCTCTCTCAGTACATATTCTTATCACTTATATCAGTTACAACCAAACTGAATGTTGGAGTTATAAAATCTAGGAGGGGATCAGAGAGATGGTATAGTTGGGCAAGGTACTTGCCTTGCAAGCAATTGCCAAGGGTTTAATATCTCATCCCACATGTGGTTCTGTGAACACCTCCAAGCAGTGATCCTGTGTAGAGTTAAGAATAAGTCATAATCACAGTCAATCCAGCCCCAAACAAAATGCTAGGAGAGTTTATAGAAAAGGAAAGTGAAGGCACATAAGTGAGTAGAGTGAAGTGGAGATGTCTGATAAATATCTAAGCAAAATCTCTTTGCAAAACTTGAGATCTTCATTTGAAGTCCAGAAGAATGATCTAAACTATATCTGCCTATGAATGAGATTCGTTTAATTTATATCAACCCCGTAACACATGTGATAATCTCTTATTTCACAGAAGAAAAGCAAGATTTAAAGTGATTGCTCGTGTTCCACACCATTATGCAGAGTCAGAAATTCACACTCACACAGTGAAGCCTCAAGTTCTTAACAAGCCCCAAGATGCATCAACATTCAGAAATATTACAGAGGAGTTGTCCAAAGGGAATGGAAAGTTGGGGGAGTTGCAGAAAAGTAGGAATGGTCAAGAGTGTCAAATGTCCCTGACTCTTTAAGGAAGTGATTTTGTACTGAAGCAGATACTACAGAAATAATATTAAAAAAATAACTCTGATATGTTTCTAAATATATCCCACATTGGTGAGAATCATCACTGCAGAGGAGTTTGCTACTGCTAATCATGCTTGACAGAAAAATTTTACCAGCAGGGCTGAAGAAGGTCGTGGAGAGGACATGACTGCAGGCTGACCTGTGAATTCAACCTGGGCAATCAAAAACTCGGGGCAATAGAAATCGACTCCCCACAGTACTCTGCCTGCCCGTTGGCCCCTTAGGAGCTACTTCAGGAATGCACCTTTGAGAGACAAATGTGCCTTCCACACCATCTGGACTATATGCCTGACTGAATTCTTTTGCCTGTATAACTCAAGATTCCTATTAAAATATTTGCTCCTTCAGCTGCTGCCCAAAACAAGCCATGTAGATATAAGTTGTTCCCATGCCTGCTAAAACTGCTTCTTAATTACGAGTAGCCTGTTCCTCTTTCTTCTGATTTATCTTATTCTCTGTGAACATTAGTTTAAAACTTGATTTAAGGGTTCTAAAGAAATAGTACAGAAGTTGTTTCAGTTACATGTAGTCAACCGTGGATCAATTCCTCGTAGTGTCAAGAGTTAAGCCACGAGTTCAGAGTCGGAAGTAAGCACAGAATGGTAGCCCTAAACCCAAACCCCAATGACACAAATCATATTCAAGGGACTTCTGGAATTTTGGAGTCACAATTATGATGGCAATGCCACTGGACAGGCATCAGAGGGAAAGACAAAGTTATTTTGCAATCAAAATTAAAAAAAAACTAGATGAAAAATGATTATTTAGTGTCACCCGTTTCCTTAAATTATTAAGCACATTGTTTTCATTTATTTCATTATTTTATTTTATTTTATTTTATGATTTTATTTTATTTTGAGGGAGGCTTGCCAAACAGACCTCCAGTGGATTGGGAACCACTGTAGACATTCAATGCTCAAGCCCTGATATATCATGCTATAGCCATCAGGGCTTACTTACATTTGCGCTCGAGGCTGTACAGTGTTGGAAAATTGAATATACTTAACAATCTCTCCAGCCCTGGCATTATTTTGTTAAAAAATCAAACATCGGAATGATACATAAACTGTGTTGTCTTTAGTTTGAAGAAGACTTGTACCAATGCAACAGCAAGATAAAAAAAAATACATAGTGTGTAGTAATAAAAATACATTTGTAATAGTCCAAATTTCCCAATTGACCTTTCAGCATTAAAAGTTATTGGTAATTGGGGCCAGAGTGATAGTACAGCGGTAGGGCATTTGACTTGCACACTGTCAGCCTGGGACAGACCCAACTTCGATCCCCTGGTGTCCCTAGAGCCTACCAGGAGCAATTTCTGAGTGCAGAGCCAGGAGTAACCTCTGAGTGCCACTAAGTAAGACCCCAAAACAAAACAAAACAAAAATTTGTAATGGGCTTTTATGGGACCAAAGTGATAGTACAACAGAAAGGTGTTTGCCTTACTGCAAACCTGGGAAGGATCCAGGTTCAATACCCGACATTCCATATAGGTCCCCTAAGCTTGCCAGGAGCAATTTCTGCGTGCAGTGCCAGGAATAATCCCTGAGCACCACCAGGTATGTTCCAAAAGCAAAAAATAAAAAAATTGTAATTGGTAATAGACTTTGAGCTTTATTTTTTTTAATTAATAAGATGTACAAAGAAAATTTTCAGAGAGATTTTATAGACAAAGGTTTTATAGTGCAGGAATGGAGTTTAAAAAATGAGCGTGAGATGGGGCCAGAGAAATAGCACAGCGTTAAGGACCCAGGTTTGATCCCTGGCATCCCATACGGTCCTCAGTGCCTGCTAGGAGTGATTTCTGAGTGCAGAGACAGAAGTAACCCCTGAGCACCACAGGATATGACTTCAAAACAAACAAACAAACAAAGAAATGAGTGTAAGCTGCCAAAGCAATAGCACAATGGCAGAGCAATTGGGGTGCTTGCCTGCATGCAAGCATACATGTTTGATTCTGGGCTTCACAAGTCGTCCCAAAGATCATCAGAGTCGTTCTTGAGTGCAGATCCAGGCATAACACCTTAGCATTTCTGAGTGTGTCTCTAAAATAATAGAGGACAGAAGGAGAACTCAAATTACTGAACACATGCACTGCATTCAGGAGGTCTTGGTGTCAGTTTAGTTCCTAGAAATATATGACCCCCAAATCTCTCAACACCTATGAGACTTACACCTGACTGTTGCCAGTTGTGTGTCCTCAAAACTAACCAACAACAAACCAACCACCACCCCCCTAAAAAAAAGAAAGGAAAGAAAATGTTTAAAATGAATAAATGGAGAGAGATAAAAAACTAGTAGAAAATTTAAGATGTCAGTATATGTTGATATTTTTCAGATGCTATTAACTGTGAACTCAGTAAACAAGGTTATAAACATATTGATTTAATTTTAAGAAGTACAGTTTTACATGGCAGCATATTTAACATGCTATGAAGTAACAACTTGTATTCTTCATAAAAATTATATTCTTATTTTTAAGTTGAACAAAAGATTAATCTGTCTACAAAAATCTCCAAATTGATCTGTCAGGGTTGCTGACACTTGAAGGAGAAAAATCCCACCCAATGTCATTAATCCAATTATTTATGGAGGGGCTAAGAGGGGGTCTTAGCTTTTTGATGATCTTTAAAATGATTGGCTATTGTCTAAGGTTCCTTCCTAAACGGATTGTAATCTTTATAGATATTTTCCCCATTCTTAAAAAATGTACCACAAAACTATTTTATTTAGTAGTCATAGGAATTTAATATTATTTTTATTAATACTTATGTATTCATTGTATTTTATTAACCAGATACTTTCATGTGTGATTAATCGATGGTTTATTACTACACAGGAGAAAACCATAGGTCATCCTCCATCTTAGCTCAGTTTATGTAAATGTTGGGATTGAAATATGAGTTAATTTATGAGTCAAGTGGCATTCATCATCTATTCAGGTCATGATGTGTGAGTATGGATGCTGAGGGTCAGAGAAAACATTTTTATTTCCTTTATAAAACAATTTCCTCCTCTGGCAATGTTTAGGTGCTTTAGGAAAAAAGGCATGCACATGTGCTGCTACATGTATCATTAATACTGCCTGAATTTGTAGTGTGAATGAGTGATGGAGAATAATAATTATAATGAAACAGTTCCAAGCAGGTTCCGGAGGAATTAGCCATAAGGAAGATACTGCTGAGATGCTATGAAAGCTATGGAATGGTCCCTTGTGATGTGCTTTGTCAGGCAGAACTAATTATTTGTAGATGATAAGAGAAAATATGGTGAAAAAACAGCAGCAACTTCCCATAGCGAGAGTATCCATTTAAAACCCAACAACTCCTTGAACCATGAAATAATTGAAACAGTACCAAAGCTGGCTAAATAGCAAATCTAGTTTTCTAATTTTTTGGAAAGTGGCAGGGGTAAGCAGTGAGAATGATTTTTTATTTAATCTTAGAAAAACTGAAACTTATTTCAAGTGATCTAAATTATTCACTTTGAATAAGGAGAGAATTATTCAGTTTATCCAAACTAAGGCTCTATAACCAGAAAGTTTCCTTAATTCTATAAAGTTTGCAAATTGAATAACCTATTTCTAAAATTATTACTTTGCAGTTTTAACAGGAAAGCAACTTTTAAGCAATATATGCAGTGCTTCCTTGCCTGTATACTTAGCTTATAGTGATGCATACTTACGGATCTTAATATTTCTTTTAAATTACAAGACAGTAGCTAAGAAAATTTAAACATTCAAATTAAAATTCTATAAAATTATACAAAAAGTAATTAATTTTCTTTGTGGATTCAGTTAATATCAACAAAGAATTAGTTACAATTTTCATTGCTTTCAACTCTTATATTTTATGCTTCAAAAATTCCATTTCCCAGGGCAGGTGCATTGTTCAAAGAAGTTCTAAGGTGTCAGTGTCTTCTGCTGTGCTAACGCTGTGATTTTTAATCTTGGTTTAAAAAATTATGATATTGTCTGCTCCAAACATTGACTCCAATCTGCTTTCTAGGTAGAAACAAATAGAAAATAGCAAAAGGATTAAAGGAAATGAAAGTCAAGAAGCTATTCATATTTAAGTTGCTCTTTAAGAAGTAGTGTTTTCAAAGGTATAAAGAAAACTTGAATTATATGTATTTAATATTTCTAAATAGACTTTTTTTTGAGATCAGACCACACTAACCTATACTGATAATTTCCTCCTTGCTCTATGATCAGGAATAAAGGATCATTCCAGGAAGGACTCAGGGGACCATTTGTGGTATCTGGGACCAAATCTGCATTGGGCATGTGCAAACAAGTTCTTCACTCACTGTCATATGTTTCTGTTCTGTTTTATAATTTCTAGCTTGATTAGGATAAATAATACTATAAATTTGTAATAACTATTCTGTTTTATGAAAATTATTATCTCAGAACATTTAGTGGGAGAATTTCTGAAGCATGGTAATACAGATAAAATTGTGTTTGTTTTAAAGAACTTTTTTTCCTGTTTTTTTGGGTCACGCCCTGTGATACTGAGGGGTTACTCCTGGCTATGAGCTCAGAAATAGCTCCTGGCTTAGGGGACCATATGGGATGCTGGGGGATCGAACCATGGTTCTTCCTAGGCTAGTGAGATCAAGGCAGATGCCCTACCACTTGTGCCACCTCTCCGACCCCAAAAATTATTTTTATTAATGATTAAGAAATATGACAAAAAGGTGGATACTTCAACTTTACATTACAGCTTGTTTTGTATTATTATAATTTCAGATACCAATAAAAATTAGAAGCTAAGCAGCTCTATTGACTATAGCCAAAATTTGGAAACAACTCAGATACCTGAAAAGAGCTAAAGAAACTGTGGTAGATCTACAGAATAGAAGTCATGAAATTTGTCTATACATGGAAGGATATGGAGATTATGTTGAGTGAAAAAAATCAGAGGGAGAGTTAAACAAAGAATAGTCTCACTCATCTGTGGGATTTAAAAAAAATTTTTAAAAAATAGTACAGTAATAAAACCCAGAGACAATAGAGATAAAGGCTGGAAGAACCAGCCCATGATGTAAAGTTTACCACAAAGAGTGGTGAGTTCAGTTAGAGAAATAATTACACTAACTATCATGACAATGATAAGATGGAAATACAATGTCGGTCTCAAAGGCAGGCAGAGAGAGGATGTGGGAGGAAGGAAATGGGGGACATTGGTTGCAGAAAAGTTTCACTGGTGAAGGTAAATGTGCATTTTATGATTGAAAACCAATTATAAACAAGTTTTTAACCATGGTGCTTAAATAAATAATTACTTTCAATAAAAAAGTAGAGGTAATTATAAATAGAAATGTGGTAAGCTAAACTTACCAAAAAAATGAGAGAAAATTTCTATTTTAATGAGTAAAAAGCGTTTTTTTCCTGTGAATTTAAAACAATGGTGAGATATGAATAAGGATTTATGTGTGTTTTGTTTTAAATTCCTCTTTCTTTGTGCATGCTGAATTCTTAAAGAGGAATATAAGCCACATTGCTATTCATGTATTCCTTTCTTTTCTAGTGTCTATCTCTACATCTCTTCAAAAAGGCAGCATATTCTTTGAGTTAATAATGATACCAATAGTCAGTTTAAATGTAACCTGAAGATAGCAATATAAAGCCAATTTAAACTCTGTAGGTTTCTTGAATCACTTCTGAAAATGGAAAAAAAAAAGAACCCACATGCTAAATAAAAAAGAATATATTAGAATATTTGAAAATAAGAATATAAACATTAATAAAGTATAGGGATATGAAATATAACATTGATTCTAATGAAATCAAAATAGAATGCTTCATATAATTTTCTAAAACAAGCAGGAGTTGCATTTATCAAAAAATAAAATGTTTACTATATGTTTTATATTATTTGTATTGCAATGATATAAATTAATTTAAACATGTCGGCATGTGTTAGGGATAGAGATCCTTAATGTGGGGCCGGGCGGTGGCGCTGGAGGTAAGGTGCCTACCTTGCTTTGTGCTAACCTAGGACAGACCACGGTTCGATCCCCTGGCTCCCCATATGGTCCCCTGTGCCTGCCAGGAGCAACTTCTGAGCGAATAGCCAGGAGTAACCCCTGAGCGTCACCAGGTGTGGCCCCCCCCCAAAAAAAAAGAAATCAAGCAAACCTAAATTAATAAAATAATTTTAAACTGTGAATATTTATTTTTACTTTTAGATATTTATAATACCAAGTACCTAAACTATTTTTACACACATAAATATATCCTTTACTATAGGTTATGAGAATTTACACACTTAGAAACATATAAGAATGTGTAAGAATGGGACTAGAGCCGTGGCACAGCAGTAAGCCTTCTGGACAGAGCACAGCGTCCCATATGGTCCCCCAAACCAGAAGCAATTTCTAGAGCAGAGTCAGGAGTAACCCCTGAGCATCACTGGGTGTGGCCCAAATAACAAACAAACAAACAAAATAATGTGCAAGAACAAATAATAGTGTAGATCTTCTGCTAGAATACATGTACCATATTCTTATAAAGAAGTGGCGCCTACCAAATTTTACTGAGAAAAATAAAAGTTATACTGGAATAATTGTTCATGAAGTGAATATAATAGAAAGAAGTCAGTTTCTGTACAATTTAATAGGAATTGAAACATCTCAACATACATTAAATTAAATCAAATAGATAACATGTATCTGGAGGGAGAAAAATAATAAAATGATTTTTTTAATTTAGGTTTGTTTGATTTTATTTAAAAAAATAAGTATTATGGCATTTAAGTCCAGTAAAGTTTTGGGAAAATATATGAGTAAATAAAGTAGAGCAAAAATTTCATAAAATTTACAATTAAAAATCGTAGTGTATAAGGAGAGGTTGGCCAACCAAGGATGCATCCTGGTTTGATTCCTGGCATCTTATATGGTCCCCTGAGGCAGGAGCAATTTCTGAGCACCGAGCCAGGAGTAGCTCCTGAATAATGCTGGCTGTGCCCCCCCCCAAAAAAAAAACTGAACTAAGCAAACAAACAAAGTTGTAGTGTATGATTAGATATCCCATCACCAAAGAACTATATCCTATTTATTATGTAACAGGATTCATGGAGAAATGGATTACAGGGAGTTATTTAATTGACATTTTGTAATTTGTTATGTACAATGTGCTGTCTAGTATCATACATTGCAAATAAAATAGCATAACTAAAAAAATGTTTTCTTAAGAGTCTACACTTAATATAGATTCTTTTCCTATATCTCTTTTTTTTTGTCTCAAGAAAACTACTAGGAAACAAAAAATATTATATTAGGTAATGCGATTGATTTACACATGGATGACATTTGTTGGATCCCCAATATCTATCACATGTGTTTTCCAGAGCAGAACACTACCAGGAGTGAACCTCAAATTAAGAATCATAAATAACACTTGAACATTTAGGTGTGGACCTAAATGAAAAACATACAAAAGAAGACACAAAAAATATGAAAATAAGAGGAATACTTATCTTTCAATACCAATATGGATTTTCTTTAAACTCAAGTGTATGTAAAATCACATATTAAAACTTCCCTATAATCACATTAATATAGAGCATTTCTTCTTCGGATGAATCTATTGTTGAATTATAGATTTCTTTCATAAACATTGTTTCGAAAATTCATAAGTCCTAAATGTAAGTAAATCTCCATTGCTCTTTGGACCATGCTTCTTAGAATCCTCTATGTAAAATGCAGCTTAATTATAAGGCAGCACATACAAATTGAAATATCTGCCCTCATGATTTGATTTGATTCACAGTTTGAAAACAGTTTCTCTGTCCAAATAGTCTAATCAAGATGGCAGACTTGCTTCATTTGCATAACCTCCTTGTTTCAGCCCGTACAGAAATATTGAGATCTCTGAGTTTTTCCAAGATCACTTCAAAACAAATTCAGTGAGTGCCACATTGTTCCAAGTTTGATTTTAGGACAGATTTTCAGATTTGTTTAAAATGCACTCATGCATGTCCTCACTATGAAAAAAAAACTTATTTTCAGAATGTTATGGGTTGCATACATATCTATTCCACTGTTCCATTTATATCTGTGTATGAGAGAGAAGAAACAGAGATTGAGAGCATTTTTTAGCTAGAATCTGAAGTCTTTGAGAATAAATGAATACAGAATAGCCTGAAATTTCGAGTAGTTTCACACACAATACTGGTGAATGACATTAAA
Organism: Crocidura indochinensis; assembly: GCA_004027635.1. Taxonomy (NCBI): domain Eukaryota; kingdom Metazoa; phylum Chordata; class Mammalia; order Eulipotyphla; family Soricidae; genus Crocidura; species Crocidura indochinensis. The sequence goes on from PVKC010028959.1 coordinate 12,839, forward strand.
ATAATATATATAGAAAACCAGTTGGTAGTAAACTGAGTTGTCTCAAGTTTGGAATTATATAAGGATTAGAAAAGGAAAAAGCTTTCCCCCTCGCCCCCATCTCTATGTAGGAAATGACCAGTTTTCATGTTTTCATTTACACACTACTCTTTAATCTCATAGCCAAATACATCGAAGTTTTGCCTCAAATCAAGTAAATTCTGGAACACCAGCTGTGTGTTTGACAATTTAATTCAATTCTGATGCACCTTGTAGACAGTATCTGTTTCCACAGGTCAAAGATCTTAGTTCCACAAGAGTGTCCCACTGACCCCATTCAGACACCGTCACCAGGACAGGTTGTTATCTGTATTTGAACAGACTGGCTATAAATCACACCTGTTTCTCAGGTACAATTAATTTGCTAGTGCAACTCAGAGAACTCCGATTATTATTTACTCAGTCACCCATTAGCTATAAAATGTACTCAGAATCTGTCACCTGAAAGAGATATAGAGGCCATTATTTGGTGAAAGGACAGAAAATGGCCCTGTTTTCTCCAAGTAATTTCTCCCTGAAATTTGCTCCATGTTTTCACCAACTTGAAAGGTCTTCAAATTTCATCCACTGTGGTTGGAATAAGGGCTTTATTACATTGTCATGCTTGATTAATTAATGGGAACTCAGTGATTAAATTTCATGTCCGGAATCTGTCCCCAAATGTCATAGGATGATCCAGAAAGTTCCAACCCACATACCTTAAATCTGGTTTTAAGACAACCAACACCGCTGCTGAAAGGCTTTCTAAAGGACAGCTCAGAAAGTAAACAGAGGTAACCATGATATGAAAATATGAAGATTTGGGGGCATCTATGAGACAAAAAGCATGGCTACAGATCAATAAATACACTTGGGAACTTTATTTTAATTTTATGAATGCATTTTGATAAATCATATATTATATATGTGATTGTATATAATCTGTATTATATATAACCATATATATGTGAATATATTAGAATTGATCCATAACATTATTTCTGTACTCTTTAATTTTGCATGTGCCAAAGAACAAACAAAAATCTTCACGGTTTAGAACTTATTGTCATAAGTCATAATTATTGAGTGGTACAGTTTAATTTCACAAGTAAATGTCCAGCTTTAAGATGGCTTGCATAATAGATTGCGATTTTAATTATTTTAAGTTACATACTTTTCACATAATTGGAATAGCTACTTTTTTTTTTTTTTTTTTTTTTTGGTTTTTGGGTCACACCCGGCAGTGCTCAGGGATTACTCCTGGCTCCATGCTCAGAAATTGCTCCTGGCAGGCACGGGGGACCATATGGGGCACCGGGATTCGAACCGATGACCTTTTGCATGAAAGGCAAATGTCTTATCTCCATTCTATCTCCCAGGCCCCGGAATAGCTACTTATTAATAAATATTTTGTATACATGTTGATATGACACAGAAAGATGTAAAGGATTCATGATATTGTGTAGATCTATTGTTGACAAATAAAGTTCTGAGTCCTAAATTATTGATGACAACTCTTTTTTTCCTGCTAAGTTCAGGTATGTTTTCCTACATGTTTTTATTGGAGAAAGTGGTTAATTGCATGTGGAATCTCCCAGGATTACCAGTCAGATAAACTGTAAGCACATTTATTCTGCATATTAAGAATGCATGTTGCTATAGAAATGAGTAAAACAGACATTGTTTTATGGATCTGTTATAATTTTCATTTATCAAGCATGCACACTTTTAACATATTTCAGTTCTTTATTAGTAGCTGTAAATTTGTATCTTCCAAAATGTGTATATATTATACCAATGTATGCTCCATAATTAAGGACATATGCAAAGAAAAAAGTGTTGCATATTGGATATTTGGTTTTCTTTTCAGTACTTTTACACGTTTAAATAGTTGTGTGGATCACATCCAGCATTGGTTGCTGGCCATCTAGACTACTACTGATCATGTTCTAGTGCCATGTCATATGGATACTGAAACTATAGCCTTCCTTGAACATTCAAGGTAGATGCTATGCCATTTTTGCCACACCCTACCTAAATTGGTATTTGTATATTCACTTTCTTTAGAAATGATTTATGTGAGGGAACACATGTGGTGATGTTAGGCACTTACTCCTGACTTTGTGCTCAGTAAATACCCCAGTTGGACTCATGAAACCACATGTAGTAACAGGGATCCAACCTGAAATACACATGCAAGGAAAATGCCCTACCCATTGTATGATTGGTCTGTCCCCTGTATTATAAGTCTTATGTTGTGTTTACCATTGTAATCATAAATGTTTGGATTCTGCTCCTCTTGGTAACAAACCTATTGAGGAAAGTTGGGGTTGAGAAAAAATTATTGACAATAATCTGGAAAATTGATAAATGGAGGACATTAATCCTGAAAACAACCATACTGTGTGAACAAGGAGGTGTTC
>PVKC010028960.1:0-15272 GCA_004027635.1 Crocidura indochinensis
GCTCCTGGCAGGCACGGGGGACCATATGGGGTACCGGGGGATCGAACCGAGGTCCGTCCTAGGTTAGTGCTGGCAAGGCAGGCACCTTGCCTTCAGCGCCACCGCCTGGCCCCCAATTCTTAATATTACTCTTTCCCTTTCCTTTCCAGTGACAATTTAACAGACTCTGGAAATGTTGTGTGGCTTGAAGCAGGCAAAACTGTCACTCTGAAATAAAGGGCCAATTCCAGTGTTACTGAGGTTTACAAAGAAAATGCAGTCTTTAGTTTCAGGGCCTTTTCTTGCTTCCTATTGAATGCTTACATTGGTATAAACTTCCATTTGAATAGCTCTTTTACTGTGGTCCATTTGTTTTGGTACCTTTTATATTCTTTCTCTTTTGTTTCCAGGTCTTTTGTTTGTCTAATTTGTCTCTGATTTCCATTTTGACTCACTGGTTGTTCAGCAGTAAGTTATTTAATTTCAAAGTGTGTGTGCTTTTTCCTTGTTTTTATTTCTAGTTTTTTTGTTTGTTTTGTTTGTTTTTGTTTTTGTTTTCTGCTTTTTGGACCACACCTGGTGACACTCAGGTGTTACTCCTGGCTATGCACTTAGAAATCACTCCTAGCTTGGGAGACCATATGGGACATCAGGGGATCCAACCGTGGTCCATCCTTGGTTAGCGTTTGCAAGGCAAATGTCCTACTGCTTGAGCCACCGCTCTGGACCTTGTTTCTATTTCTGCTTAGCTTTCATTTTTAGTGCATCATGATCTGACAGGATAATGGATACAATTTCTATCTTCTTGTTTTATGGAGTATGTGGTTTATCAAGGAGAATGTCATATGAGCACTAGGGGAGAATGTGTATTTTATTTTTATAAGAATTATAGTAACCTGTGTACATAAACTAGCAAATATATGCATATACATTAAGTCCTTCTCTTTCATTTCTTCTTACAAAATCAGGTGCTTTTTTTTTGTTGACTTTTAGTATAAGTAATGAATTGGTGTTAAGGTCTTCAACTACTATCATTTGGCTGTCAATATCTTCCTTCAGAGCTGTTAGTTGTTTTAAGTATTGTGATGGCCCCTAATTATGTGTATGTATGTTTGAGAACATGAATTTTTCATGTTGTATATATAGCCTTTAAATATTAAGAAATGACCAACCTTGACTTTTGTCACTTTAAAATCTATGATGCTTGATATAAATCTGATCATCCTGACTTTCTAGAGGGAATTGTTTGCTTGAAATATTGTTTTCCAGCCTTTGACTCTAAGTCTGTGCTTGCTCTGTCAATCTTCAGTTTGAATTAATAGCCAGTCTACTTCATTGTGCCCATCTTGGCATTTAAAAGAATATTTCTCGGGGCCAGTGAGATAGTACAGAGTATAAGACCTTTGCTTTACACGAGGTAAACTAGGTTCAATCCTTAGCATCCCATATTTTCTCTCAAGCCTGTCAGGAATGATCCTTAAGTGTAGAACCAGGAGTAGGCTTTGACACTCCTAAGTGTGGTCCAAGGCCCTCCCAGAAAAAAAATAAAAATAAGTGAGCATCTCTGTTTAGTTCTTTTCTTCTACAAACTATAATTCTAATAGTAGTCTTAGAGGGGAAAAGTCACACACTAAAAATTGCCCACAACTCTCAGGTTATCTTTAGAGGTGATTTTTATATTTAAAACAACTTATTTCTCTGTGTGTTGGATTTGGTACCTACTATCCAGCAGCATGGAAGAACTCAGATAAAAATTGGGCTGTCCACTATGTGATGGATTAGAATTTTCAATTAAGTAGAAGTAACTAAACTGAGCGAGGAGTAAGAATCAACTAGCAACATAAGAGTAAAAGGATCAGGTAGATGGTACAGGGATTGTGAATACAAACCTGGTTTGAACCCCAATACTACATGATCCTCCAAGCACTGACAAGAGTGCCGTAATCTGAGCAAGCCCAGATTCTTGGACTCTCATATCAAATGATCTGACCTTGAAGAGAGGGGTGGGGGAAAGCTAGAGGGAGTGAGTGAGAGAAAGAGAGAGATGAGAAGAGAGAGATGAGAGAAGAGAGAGGAGTGGAAGAGAGAGTGAAAGAAAAAAGAGAAAGAGAGGAATAGAAGAGAGTGAAGGAAGGAAAGAAAAAAGGAAAGAAGGAAGGAATAGAAGGAAAGAAGGGAGCGAGGAAGGAAGAAAGGGAGAAAGAAAGAAGAAAGAATTAAAGGAAGGAATGAAGAAAGGAGGAAGAAAGAAAAAAGAAATGAAAGAAGAGAAGAAAGGAAGAAGAGAGAAAGAAAAGAAAGAATGAAAGAAAAAGGGATGAAGAGAAGAAAGCAAGAAAGAAAGAAAAAAGAAAGGAAGGAAGAAAAAGAGGAAAGGAAGACAAGAAAGGAAGAAAAAGAAAAAGAAAGAAAGGAAAGGAAGATGAAAATAAAGAATAGAAAAGAAAAAGGAAAGAAAGAAAGAATGAAGAGAAAGAAAGAAAGAAGAAAGAAAAAGAAAGAAAGAAAACGCTTGCCCCAGAACCAGGTGGAAGAGGGTGAGTGGGAGGAAAGAGAACATCAGGGAGGGTGAGAAGGAAACTGATGGATGGCTGTAACTCAACCATGAACAAGTTGTTCATCTGTAAAATTAGAAAAAAATAACTGTATTATAAACAATCTTGTAGCCATGGTGATTAAAAAAAACCCACAACACTATCCCATTTGATTGTCCTAATATCATTGGAAGAGATCCCAAACACTGCTTGAGGAAACCTGCCTCCCCAAATAAAAGAAACTCTAAAATAATAATGGCAATAATAATAACAAAATGGATTAATTCTATGTCAATTAAATTAAAAGTTGGCAAGAAATTCTTCCTAAAAAGACTTGGCTGAAGTCTAAATATAATTAGGAAGAGGAACTAGAATAAAACTGTAAATAGAGGTTTGGCTGGAAGGATTTTAATCTTTTAGAGGTGAAGAAGAGTATAATTCATGACTAGATGAACTGATCTTTCTTGGTCAAAGTTTTCCTATAGCTAACTACCAAGGCTGACTCACAGATATGTTCTGTCATAGTATTTTGACTCCAAATTTAAAATACTTAATAAGTTGGGGGACCAGATAAATAGTACAATGGGAAGAGAGCTTACATTGCATGTGGCCAACTGGGATTCTATTCCAGAATCGCATATGGTCCCTGAAACCCATCAAGAATGATCTCTGAGAGCAGATCCAGAAGTAACTCCTGAGCATTGTCAGTTGTGGCTCCAAAACAAAAATTAAAATAAAATAATATTTAATAAGTTGTCAAATTTCACACAGAAAAATATAGCTTTCTAGTCTGTACTAAAGAATGGGAAGGCCTGTCATTAAAACCACACTGGCAACAATGAGCTAGAAATAAAGCAGAGCAACTCTCTTAATAAGGTGTGCAATAGTCCTTACTACTGTAATAATAACTGAATCTTGAACTGCTTTTCTTGTCCATGTTACTCAATTTACATCATAGTTTTGACTTTCAGTACACAACACAACACTCTTACACATACCTTAAATTGAGCTGAAATTATATGCTTATGACCTTGAGCTTTCTTTGCTCTGATAACATGGTCAGCATGAAGCCTTCTAAGACTTTGACTTTTGGTGAAATTTGCCTAGAAGGAAATGATGCATTGCTCTTCATTCTTCTCTGAGCATCATTCTCAGTATGGGGTGGTGCGCAGTCATTATAAAAGGTTTCAACTTTGGAATCAGATGGATCTGGTTCCAATCTGGCATGGACACTTACTAGATAAGGTCACCAGGAGGCCATCTGGCACCCTGTCAGTTATCTTCTCCAAAAGATGTTTCTCTGGGTCAACTTGGATCACATACTTAAGTATTCAAATTGTAAAAATGTTTATATAAGCAAAAAACTAATGTTCCAATCCAATTGAACAACCAATCAACCAATCATCATAATTTTCTTTGAACGTAGTAGCCGTTCTTAAAGAATGGAAAAGTACTGATAAGAAGCACATATTGTTGTGAGGGTTTTTTTTTGGGGGGGTTAACTGTTATGGGGAGGCAGAATAGATAATGTCTAAAGCAAGGATTTTGAGCTTTGCAGACTTTTGTTCAATTCCTAGATTTTCGTTTTAGTAACAGTGAACTTGAGAATGTCATTTAACAAGATAAAACTTTCCTCCTTGTATTCCTATTATCAGTTTTGTGGGGATCAAATAGAATAAGACCTGGAAGAAACAAAGTGAAGATATACTATGTTCGAATTTTAAATAAATCTTTGTTTTGATATTAGTTTTAATGAAGGGACCTCATCAAAGCTTAGTTTTAGGATGTCCACATCAGCATTTTCTAGACTGTTAAAATATTAGTGCCAATCACAGGACCTGTATCCTTCACAGCCTGGTGTAAACTTCAAGCCAGACTCTTGTTTGTGAAACTAACAATAATATCTAGTGATAATTGGCAGTGATGGAGCAAGAATTAACAGTTTTAGTGATAGCACAAACTAAAATAAATAAATAAAGAAGAAAATTTGGTAGTACATATCAAGATTTGTAGCATACCTATTGACTCCAATTCCCTTTTAGGAATTTATCCTGAAGAAACACTTGAACAATTGGGCAAAAATGTCTATGAAACAGTGTCAATATGAAATTAATTGGGCTAGGTAAATAATTTTATGTATATATTTATTGAGTAAAAACCAGGAGCAATTTCTAAGTGCATAGCCTGAGCATCACCAGGTGTGGCCCAACCCACTCCAAAAGAATTCATTATTATGTATGCTCCCACACAAATTTTATCACACATTTAGAGATATATGGGGTGATCAACAAGTGCTCCAATCATATATGTAAGATAAGTGAGATAATGTAAATATAGAAATTATAAAGATAAATATAAAAATATGAAAGTTAAATAAAAACAGTATTCTCATAAACATGCTATGGTACATGATTTTGACTGCCTTCTGCCAGTTACAGTCCTCATGGTTCTTACCATACCTACCATGTCCTTTTCTATGTTAAGGCATATAAATTCAATATTGTAATATCCAATACTGAAATATTCAATATTACCCCAAGTATCAGGACAGTACAGCCAAGAACTAAAAGGGGATCTTCGAGAACAGGATTCAGGTCAGACGTTTGCACACCCTCCAAGTCAAATTTGAATCTTACAAAAGTAGGAAATTGCCCATTTCTATTTTTCTTTCATTAAGATGAGTTTTCCCCTACATATATATCTATTTGTATGCATTTACATATGTATAGACCTATGCACAATTTGTTGAGATACAGCCACGTTGGTGGAAATAAAATTTCAAGTTCCTCATATGCCTATGTCACAGAAACCAATCAGAGGCATCCTCACACATTTTTCTGTTTTCTTTATTGTTATAACTAATTTATTCTTGGAGGCCCATACCCGGTGCCACTCAGGGGTTACTTTTGGCTCTGTGTTTAGGCTCAGGGGACCATATGGAAGACCAGAGGAGTCGAACTGTGGTCTATCCTAGGTGAGCTTCATTCAAGGCAAACACCCTACCATGGTGCCAACGCTTTGGCCCCTATAAATAATTTTTATTGTTACCAATGTGATTTACAAGTCTTTCACATTATATTTAAGGTGCATAGTGAATTAGGGCCATTTGCACCACCAGTGTTGTCCTCCTTCCATCTCTGTTCCCAACATGCATCCAAATTGTTCCCTGGAATGCTAGTGTAACAGGATCCCTTTGTTGTAGATTGGGGGTCTTAATTCTGTGTCATTGACTTAGACTATGTTGTTTTTATTTAATCACATCATCAGTAATTTCAGGAGGTACTCCTATGCTTTCACCTTCCTCAGCTATAATTCAATTTTTGTTTGTTTGTGAGCCCACCTGTTACTGCTCAGGGCTTACTATTGGCTATGCACTAGAGATCACTACTGGTAGCTTGGGGAAACATAATGGGGTGTCAGGGCTTGAACCCAGGTTGGACATGTACAAATCATGTACAAACCTCTTTACTGACTTAGTCTTACTGACTTTAGTATAGTAACATTATTTAGTAACATTTAGTAAAATTGTGCCTACTAGGAAGCAGGCAGGTGGTAGTTGGAAAACTGGAGACTTTGGTAAAGGGAAGGTCACAATGGTAGAGGGATTGGTGTTTGAATATTTAGTGCCTTAAACGATTGTATTATGAACAACTTGCTAAATAATAAATATATATTTAGCAACCTATAACCTATAATTCTTTCTGAACAAAGGTACCAAGTTTAAATCCTCTGGATAAGATATAGCTAGAGAAATATCAAGTTCAGCATGCTCCAAGTAAAGAAAATGGTACTTGCGAAGATATGGAGACAAGCAAGAAAAATATGTCTATAGAATATTTCAGTGTTGAACATCTGGGTTGTTTTCATATCCTGGCCATTATACTAAGCATTACAATGAAGAGAAATATGTACCTATAACTTTTTGAATGAATATTTTTGTGTCTTGACAGTAGATATAAGAAGTAAAATAATTGGGTAAATTATTTTATTTTATATTTATTTAATTTATTATTAAATTACTATCTGAAAGCTCTTTTTTGGGGGGCAAACTTATACTGTTTCCTTAGGGTCTATATTCAACAACATTCCCATCAGCATTTTTTTCACCACAACCTCATCAACACAGGTTGTTTCTTGAAGTTTTGACATATGTCATTTTCATATGCCTCCTAGTCATCTGTCTGTTTTCTTTGGATGTGTCTGTTAACTTCCCCTCTCAATGTTTTATGAGTTGTTTTATTTATAGTTGTTGGTCTTCATGTGTACTTTAAATATCTTGGATATTAACCCCTTATCTGATATATTGTGTACACGTATTTTTCTCCTATTTAGCAAAGTGTCTTTAAATGGTAGCCTATGTTTCTTTGGCTATGCAGAAACTTTAATTTGATATAGTTCCATTTGCTTATTTTTGTTTCTGTTGTCTTTGCCAATGAAATATATTGATAAAAATAACTTTAAAGTCCAAATCTTGGAGTATTCTGCCTGCAATTTCCTCAGTGTCATTTATGAATTATGTTCCAATTTTGAGATTTTAGTTCCACTTTGAATTGACTTTTGAGTCATAAATTTCATTATATAGTTTTAGATTTAAAAATTGTCATGCAGATTCTGGAATTTACAAGGGGAAAGGGTGTGAGTAAAGAGTTAACTAGGCATCCAAGAAACATAATGATCTCTTGACAATGTCGAATGTGGTATAGACTGTGGGCCTAAAGTTGGCCTGTTGGAGTAGAAGCACACGTCTTTGAAGAAATTCTCATCAAGCCATGACCAGTGGAAACCAGGATAGTAATCACCTGGGAAACCAAGTAAATATAAACATACAGCCATCCATCACTGCCATCTGGAAAAAATTGGGGAGTCAGGGTCTTCCTGTTAGGCCCTGCTCTGGTATTTATTTGTGTAGCTGGAGATCCCAGACCAGTCTTTCTGTCAGCGATGCTTCAGTGAGGTGCATGTTGCTTGAATCTCAGTCTGGAATTAAAACATACCACCTTTCTGTGTGAATGTGGATGTAAATATTACCAGCAGACAGGGCACGGAAGAGATAGGTGTCCATATTTCCAAGTCTAAACAATCTCTGTCGGTCAGACAGGGAGGTCCCACGTGTTTGTTGGCTATATCGTCTTCAGAAAAGTCTGGATTTCCAGTGAATGCTGTGTGTGTTCTGTACAGTCTTGGGGCTAGAATCTCTAGGAGCTGCTCCCTGCCAGTCCTACATTAGTGAACAATGTCAGGTAGAGATATACAGGGGACTAGTGATGGTTGAACATGAGCTACTATACAAACAGACTAAACAGACACAGATAACTCTCTTCAAAGAGTATTCACAGTTAGTCAATATATTTATATTGAATATTATATTGACTATATTGAATAATATATTGAAAGTATATAGAATATATATTCAAGATATAGTCTTTTTTTTGGGGGGGGGGGTGGTCACACCCAGCAGCGCTCAGGGGTTACTCCTGGCTCTACACTCAGAAATCACTAGTGGCAGTTTCAAAGGACCATATGGGATGCCAGGATTCAAACCACTGTCCTTCTCAATGCAAGGCAAATGCTCTATCACCATGCTATCTCTCCGACCCAAAGAATATATTTTAACTATTATTTACTGTTAATCAAGAGTATGCTTTCAGTCATTGCTCTGGCATCAGTGAAAGATTTGCCTTGCCCCCTTCACTAGTAACCCAAGAAAAGAAAATATATTTAGAAGGCACTGACTTGTGTATGCGAGGCCAAGTCTAACATATAAATCAGAGCAAAGTAAGTTGACTCATTCAAGGAACAAATCTATGATCGTGATCTCCTAAGCATCGTTTCTTTACAGACAGAGCTAACCGTGGTCCCTGAAAACTGGCCCTTTGTCTAGATCATGCATAATGTTGAAACATGCAGAAATTACTCTGCCACAGCAAGAATATTGAGAACAGGTCAGATGTTCAGTTTTGTATAGATTTCTCTTTCCTTAAAAATACATTTGGGTGTATCTACATTTAGGTTTTTGATGTTGACAAAAATCACATTCTAGATGACCACAGAATGCTGTGGGTTTTACCCAGAATCTCTTGTCTTTATTCATGTTTATAGTGTGAGTACATAAAGGCATAAATTATGTTGTGTCCTGTTCTTGTTACTCAGTACGTTCTCAAAGCAAGTCAATAATTTTTTAATTGAATGAAGAAATAGAAATGTAATTAACTCAGATAAAGAATTGCTTGTGTGAGTTTCTGACTTTAGTTTCTAACATACATACACACATACACAAGCATATATGAATTAGTAAGATAAGTAAGCTGATCACATATATTCTGACTTCAATTTGAAGGTAACTTTTGAAATTCTCACATTTTATATCATTTGTTTCACAGATGAGAAATTTCCTACATACACCAGATATTCTCCAGTCAGTGCAACTCACATATACTTCAAAATTTTCTCGTAGATACTATAGAAGTAAAAGGGAAAAATCAATATATTTTTAAATATTAGTAATATATTAATTTAAATTTTTTATATTTATATAATTATAAAACATTGTAATTCTACATGGAAGTTATGCAAGTTTTTTCTTTTTGGTTTTTGGGTCACAACTGGTGGTGCTTAGGAGTTACTCCTGGCTCTGTGCTCAGAAATCGCTCCTGGCAGGCTTGGGGGACCATCTAGGATGCAGGGAATTGAACCAGGGTCTGTCCTGTGATGGCTACATGCAAAGTAAATGTCCTACCTCTGTGTTATTGCTCCGTCCATCTTTAAAAATTATTAATGAGTGGCTTTTTATTCTTTTTTTAGTGCCTAATAAGTATTACCCACTTGAAACTAATCACATATCAAATCACTCTTGTAGCAACTATATTCAACAATGAAGGTTTCTATGTCTACTCTCAGTTTATTAGCTTATTTTTTATGAGCATGTGTTATTATTTTCATTTTTCAGTTGAAGTAATAGACTTAATTCAAGTAGTAGGTCTAGGACTTGGAACCAGGAAATCTGAGTCTTCTGCTTCCCAGTGCATATCATTGGAAAGTTGAAAGGAATATAGAATATAGAAAGACTCAGTGAAGTGATATAATATTAATTCATGATCATGTTCATTTAGGTCAATTTTTTGTATTCATGATATTTAAGACTGTTCTAAATTTCAGAACTGGACTTGTTTGAGAATTGTTGCCAAATGACATTTAAGGCTGGTCTAGAAATTAGAACTTTGGTGAGAATCTTTATTATTATTATTATTAGTTGGTTTGGAGGCCACTCCCAGTGATGCTCTGGGGTTATTTCTGGTTATGCGCTCAGAAATTGCTCCTGGCTTGGGAACCATATGGGACTCCGGGATTCGAAACAACTTTCATCCTGGATCGGCTGCATACAAGGCAAATACCCTACTTTTGTGTTATCACTCTGGCCCAGAACTTTATTATTCTAAGAATAAAAGCAAGACTTACAGAAAGACACATTTCTCCTTGCCCTTCTCAAGAACTTCCTGCCCTGCTTCCCATGATTTTGATCCTTTCAGAGCATTTAGAAAGCTGCCTCAATCTTAACCTAGTCTTGCTTCCAGAAAGAAAATTGATTTCACCTTCATACCTTTATTTCTGATTTCTAAACAGTAATATTTTATAACACCTCCCAATTTTGGGGTTTTTTTGGGGGGGTCACACCCGGCAGTGCTCAGGGGTTACTCCGCATTTTCACCACCAATGTTGTCCTCTCTCCACCCCTGTTCCCAGCATACATTCCATATCCCCCTCCTTTGCCCCCCAGTCTGCTAGTATAAGTGGTCTCTTCTATGTCTAGCTTGTTGTAGATTGGGTATCGATTCTGTTGTCGTTGGCTTTGGATTTGAACACCTCCCAATTTTTTTAGGCTATATGTAGATTTAACTCCCATTTACATTATCAAATATATTTAATTAGATTTATTTCAAGACATTAATTTTTTAGTAACTTTAATTGTCCTTGAAATTTCTTTTACTGGAACTCTTCTGCTGTGATTTTCCTCTTAAAATCCAAATTGTCTTTGGAAAAGACAACCATTTTCTCACCCAATCAAAGATGTCTGGTCCGCAGACTGTATCTTGTATGAAAAGAGACTATGTTTAACACACAATAGATGACTGTATTCTAATTTTAGACCAGCTGTCTCTGAAAACCATTTTATCTCGACTGATTTCATTTCTTCCCTCCATCATATCAACTCCTCTGAAGTGATAGAACCCTGACAGACATCAAGATGAGAAATTAATGAATACATGGATTTCCTAAAATACATATGTGATCCTGCTCTCCTCCCAGAGGGACAGTTAATTTAATAGCTTGTACATGCCACCCTGTGAAATTCAAATTCTTTAATTATGAAACAAAATTCTCCATGTTAGAACTCTCTTTACATTTCCAGCCTCCTCTCTTCTCATATTTCCTACCCTAGCAGCATCCATATTCTGCAGTTTTCTTGAAAAGTTAATTGGGTTCAGTCCTAAGATCTCTATTACCTAAATGGTCAGTTCACCTTTGCTCATCTCAGTGCTCCTGACCAACTTTTACTGCTTTTAATTTTCCAATAGAAATTATTATTTATTTTCCTTTGTGACTCCTGACACTGTCTACAGCACAAAGTTTAAAACATATGATTGCGGGGCCCGGGAGATAGCATGGAGGTAAGGCATTTGCCTTTCATGCAGAAGGTCATCGGTTCGAATCCCAGTGCCCCAAATGGTCCCCCGTGCCTGCCAGGAGCAATTTCTGAGCATGGAGCCAGGAGTAACCCCTGAGCACTGCCGGGTGTGACCCCCCAAAAAAAACAAAAAAAGAAACAAACAAACATATGATTGCACTCTTTATTTACATGCCTAAATGAAAGGCCCATGAAGGTCAAATTGTGCCTACTTTGCCTTTGGTTCTCCTTTGTTTATCAATACACCTGGTGAATGAATAACTATTTTATTTATACATTAATAAAGGAAGAATAGTGTTAGGGTCCAGAGTAGAAGGATGAGACCACACAACTGGAATAAAGTTTGATACTTTAATCCATCTGCCAACAAGACCCTTACACTGGCCAGTCAGGGCATTCCCTACAGGAATAGAACCCAGCCCGATGTCATGAGGAAGATTATATAAGGAAGGGATAAAGGGAGGTTCCAGCTTTCTGAAGACATATTGCTATTTTCTAGGGCTTCCTTCCTAATGCTCCCTTGTCCTTCCCTGATAGGCTACCTAGTATTGCCAGGTAGCTTGGGGTGGGGTCTATGGAAATAGGCTTGTGAAGACCTAACATGTGGCTTACACCATGTGGCCCTTACAAAATGGAGCCTCTCCCTGCTCAGAACTTATAAGAAGCCTGTCATGTGGCCTTTACAAAATGGTGTTTCTCCTTTTTCAGAACTTAGCCTGCACCCCCCCCCAAAAGAAAAAAAACCTTAGGTCCCAACATAGATGGTTTATGGCATCTAATATAGGTACATAGTATATATCTCTACTAAAGGTAGAGTGATGGCAGATAACTAGATTTTAGTCAACTTAGCTTTCATTTAACAAATCTTTTTCTTATCACAAAATTTAAAGAAAGCTCAATAACTTCTTGGTAGTCTGGAAGGAAAAGGATAACTAGCCCAGTTGGATGATAAAAGCAAGTTGTAGACTGAGTTGCATGCATTTCCTTTAAATTTAAATAAGCAAAAGCATCCTAAGGTTTCCATTAAGGCTTCCCAGCTTAGTATGAAAGGACAAAAGAGCATGCAGGCATTCAGGATAAAAACCTTTCTTCAAAATAGAATCTATATAGACATTTGAATCTATAGCATCTACATAGAAATTTGAAATATTTGCTGGAAAATTAAAATAGTTAATATACTCAAAAGCCTAAAAGTATAATTGAAAAATAAAATACTTAGAATAATAAAAGGATATATTGTATTTATTAGTTACAAGACTCAACATTGTGAATATGTTAGTTTTATCCAAATTAACCAGTAAAGTCAATGCAACCCCATTTAAGACTCCAGAAGTTATTTTTATATAACTCTAAAATCTTATTATAAAATTTATAAAAACATAAAAGACACAGAAGTAGCCAAGAACATTTTTTAAAGAAGAAATTTTAGAGGACTCGCATGATATGTTTTCAAGACTCACTAGGAAATCCAATTAATCAAGATAGTGAGGTATTGCTAAAAACAACAACAACAACAACAAACAAGAATATAAAGAATAGTCAAGAACCAAGAACTAGGTCAATACAATTTAAAAGTGACAGAATAGTCTTAAATGATCCTAAACAGATAGGCATTCATATACAATTTAATAAATCCTGCCACACACTGGAAATAAATTGGGAGGTGGATCACAGAGGTGAATAAAAAATCCTAGAAATTTAAAAATTCTAGAGGAAATCATATCTAATCTTAGTTTAGATAAGATTTACTAGATAGGATATACAATGCACAGTTCTAGAGAAAAAGTTGATAGACTAATTTTCATCAAAATTTAGAACTTTTCATATTTAAATGACAGACACAAATGTAAATGGCATAGATTAAGAAAAAATATTTTCAAAACACACCCATGTAAATAAATCAGAAAACAAAATAAAAAAAACTATTGAAAGCTAGCAGAGTAAACAAATACTTCATTATAGATAATGTAAAAATAGCAAAACACACACTTAAAAGATATTCATTTTCGGGGCCGGAGAGGTGGCACAGTGGTAGGGCATTTGCCTTGCACGTGCTCACCTAGGACAGACTGTGGTTCGATCCCCAGGTGTCCCATATGGTCCCCCAAGCCAGGAGAGATTTCTGAACACATAGTCAGGAGTAACCACTGAGCTTCACCAGGTGTGACCTAAAAGAAACAAACTAAAAAAAAAAACAAAAACAAAAACAAATAAGATACTCATTTTCAATAATTAAGAACATATAGATTTATAGGTTTGAGTGATAATATAGTAGACAGGGCACTTGCCTTGCTTGTGATGGGCCCAGATTGGATATCTGATACCATACTGGAACTCCTATAAGTTTATAGGAAGATTTCTGCATCCAGAGCCAGAAGTAAGCCCTGAGCACTGATGGGTGTGACCCAAAAACAAAACAAAAAAAATATAACTTTAATCAACACTCTAATAGGTAATGTGGGACCTGGGTTCTGAACAAGGAAGGACGCCATTTTGTAATGACCACATTGTGTAAGCCACAGGGTAGGTTTCCTCAAGCCTATTTCCATTAACACTTCCCCAAGCTACCTGGCCATATCAGGTAGCCTATCAGGGAAGGACACAGGGGAGCAGTAGGAAGGTACCCCAAGACAATAGCCAATCGTTTTAAAGGTCATCAGAAAACCGGAACCTCCCTATATTTCTTCCCTATATAATCCTGTTCATAACCTTGGATGGGGTTTATCTCCTTCTAGAGATGACACTGGTCAGCCAATTAGGGGGCTGTTGGCAGACAGATTAAAGTTCAGCTTCAGTCCAGTTGTGTGGTCTCATCCTTCGACTCTGGACTCTAACAATATCACCTATATGAACAAAATGGAAGGTAACATTGCTGATGGAAATGTAAGTTGTACAGCTACTTTGGAAAATAGTTTGGCATATTTGTATAAAGCAACATATGCAATTATCATGTTTTATTAATTGTATTCCTAGATATTTTACTACAAAGAAATAAAAAATAGAAATAAAATATAAAAATATAGGTCTATATCAAAACAGATAGATGTTCCTAGTAACTTTACCATTGACTTACCCAAACTTGAAATTATTCAAATGTTCATCAACCAGTGAATGAATTATTCAAAATATAGTGATATATCTATACAATGAAATAATATTGAGCAATAAAACGGAATGAATGACTGATACAAGCACCAACATGAATAAATATGAAAAGCAATACTAATAGTAAAAGCTGTGTGTCTGACTGCATCCATAAGATATTGTGAAAAAGACAAGCTTGGGGCCCGGAGATAGCATGGAGGTAATGCATTTGCCTTTCATGCAAAAGGTCATCGGTTCGAATCCCGGTGCCCCATATGGTCCCCCGTGCCTGCCAGGAGCAATTTCTGAGCATGGAGCCAGGAGTAACCCCTGAGCACTGCCAGGTGTGACCCAAAAACAAAAACAAAAACAAAAAAAAAGAAAAAAAAGAAAAAAGCAAGCTTATAGAAACAAAAATAGAAATTAGTGGTTGCTTCTTTATTGAAAATGTAGAGGGATTTCACAACAAAAGGAACTAGGGTAGAGAAAAATGTTCTATACATTGACTGTGATGGGGGCTTCTGAGTTTGTCATAATTTATCCTACTAAAAAAAGGATGAGGTTTTACTGTATACAAATCATGTTTCACCAAACTTTAAAAATTAAAACAAGTGAAATTAGAGTGAGATTATTTGTTATAAAGTAAAACAGTTTTTTTTTCATTAATCTGAAGAAGATATAGCTCTAACCTCATTCTTTCTATTTGACCTCAGCCCTTGATAGAAAACAGGAGATGGTGAAACTGATATTTGCAGAATGGAAAAGAAAACAAGAGGTTATTTTAAGTGCAGAAAATTAAGTGTAAGTTTCAAATAAGGAATTAAAGATGCATTGTGATAACTGAATTACAGGCTATAAAAAAGGGAATGAACAAAAGATATCTGAGACGTATATGAAAACTTTTTCTTATTGAGTATCAAGTAAAGTTTACTTCCCAGACGAGGTTAACCTTATTGGTAACTTGAGAATTAATATTTACAGAACTAGCCTTT
>PVKC010028961.1:0-15263 GCA_004027635.1 Crocidura indochinensis
AACCGGGAATCGAACTGTGTTGGCCACATGCAATGCAAAAAGTCCTACCGCTGTGCTATCTCTTTGGCCGACTCAACCAATTCCTGGAGAAGAATAA
This sequence comes from Crocidura indochinensis, assembly GCA_004027635.1. Lineage (NCBI taxonomy): Eukaryota > Metazoa > Chordata > Mammalia > Eulipotyphla > Soricidae > Crocidura > Crocidura indochinensis. The sequence continues at coordinate 98 of PVKC010028961.1, forward strand.
ATCTTTTAAGATTAAATTATATTATCCAAAAAGCCAAACCACTTATTTGGAAAATAATCATTTCTAGTGCTAAGGCATTTTTGTTTAATAGATTCTCAATTTGATTATAACTATTATAGCATAAGATTTAAGCTTCTAAAAATTTGCTTATAACATTCCCTCTTTAAGATATATTTTCCATTTAACTTTTGGGGGGATGTTGGGTCACACTTGGTGGCACTCCAGGTGTTACTACTGGCCCTGCACTCAGAAATCACTTCTGGCAGGCTTGGAGGACCATATAGATGTTGGGGGTCAAACCTGAGTTTGTTCATAGCTAACCGCTTGCAAGGCAAATGCCCTTCAGCTGGGTGATTGCTCCAGTCCTTTATTTTAACATTTTTACCCCTTTCTGAATGGATACCTGGATCATATGAAACATAATTCACTTGTTCTAGGCAGAATTTTTCTTTAACTTTTGACATGAGAGGTTTAATTGAATCCAGGGCAGCTTCTCATTGCCTGAGATCTGAGACTGTCCTGTTTAATTTATTCAGTACTTGTGAAATAGCAGACATGATCTCAGCCACTATGGGTGGAAAGAGTTGACTTCTAGTGATCTTTTAATTTCTCACACTAAGTAAGTGACTACCCTGGGTCAATGAGTGAGGAACTGGCGCCTTAAATTAGATGAACTTAAGAGACTGTGATCTATCCCTAAAAGGTTCCAATCTGATTGCAATTTGATATCAATTGTGCCAGTCTTATCAGATGGTGCTTTGGCTCCTCATCATTGATCAGAATTCCTTGACTAATGTCTGATCCTGTGTTACTGCCACACAAGTTTCTTCAAGGTCAAGAAGTTTATAAGTACAAATTCTTGATCTTAGTTCCAAGTGTATAGGGGAAGATAAAAGGTCTCTTACAAAGGTTTATGGAAAATTATCATATCAATTGTTTTCATTTATTTTATATCTATTGTTGTGTGTGAAATTAATACAAACCTTCTTTTTGAATAGGAATTTGGTATAGCATTCTTGAAGGCATTGGCATTCTTTCCGTTATTACAAATGCATTTGTCATAGCGATAACATCTGACTTTATTCCTCGCTTGGTGTATGCTTATAAGTATGGACCTTGTGCAGGCCAAGGAGAAGCTGGGCAAAAGTAAGTTTGCCTTCTGTTTTCTTAACATTGGATAATCTTAGAAACATAAGACTTGGACATGAGGACTTGTGGTGGAGGAGGTGGAATTAGCATACAATATTTAGAACCCCAAGGAAACACAAGTCAGACACATTTTAGATAAACTCTACTGAGAGTGGTAACTGCTTAATTTCTCCATCCTGCCTCTTGAATTCATAAAATGTGTGCTATCATAATGTTAAAAAAAAGTGGTGTGCAGTATATCATTATGACATTTTTCTGATTCTGCTATTATCGCTCATGTCACAAGAAGACTTCAAATTCTGCAGGGGAAATATGCAATGTGCCAGTGTCCACTTCACAATGTCCCAGTGTCCAGGAGGAATTTAGTAAGCATTTGTGGAAAAAGTGATTACTGTCCACTTTGCAATGTCCTAGTGTCCAGTAGGAATTCAGTAAGCATTGGTGGAATAGGTGAGTTATTTAATGGCTATTAATCTGCTTATGATTTATTTTTTTGGGGGGTCACACCCAGCAGTGTTCAGGGGTTACCTCTGGCTTCATGCTCAGAAATCGCTCCTGGCAGGCATGGGGGACCATATGGGGCACCGGGATTCGAACCGATAACCTTTTGCATGAAAGGCAAACGCCTTACCTCCATGCTATCTCCCGGGCCCCATGCTTATGATTTCTACGACAAGTTTTGAGGGTGTAAGGTCCCACTGCATTATAAAATTTATTTGTTCCTACCTCTATTAGATAAGAATTTGTTTGCAGGGCCCAGGAGATAGCATGGAGGTAAGGCATTTGCCTTTCATGCAAAAGGTCATAGGTTCGAGTCCCGGTGCCCCATATGGTTCCCCGTGCCTGCCAGGAGCAATTTCTGAGCATGTAGCCAGGAGTAACCCCTGAGCACTGCCGGGTGTGACCCAAAAACAAAAAAAAAAAGAATTTGTTTGCACATGTAAGATTTCCCTTATTTTAATGTGCCTATGCAAAACGGAACAATACCACATGGTACTACTTTTGCATATAAGGGTAAAAATAACAAGCTAAACAATCCCAGTAACCTGGTTCTAATATGAAATCAGAACACTAGAAAAACGTACCTACTAGAATTTCCTACTAAAAAGATCCCCCAAAATGGGGGAAGTTGTTGATACACAAGAAGGCAGATAATAAGTTATACCTATTAAGTAAATACATGTAAAGAAATTTTCAGTGAAGATATACATGTCCTCTTTAAGTCTTTTGAAATAGTTTGTGGGGGATAAAATCCAGGGCTCAGTTTGAGCCTGTGATTTAGTCTTATGGAGTATAAAAATGGCTCCCAGCAGTCACATATCAGGAAATGACCTCGAGCTGGGGGCTTTTCAGTAACCAAATCTGGTAGAGATTTGCCATAGCAAATCTGATAGAGAGCAAATCAACAGCAGTGGCAGTGGCAGCTTTTTCTTGGGGTAAGAGCTGACTGAGGTGAGGAGAATGTTCTGCTAACTGAGTTAAGAAAGAGGGTAAAAAGAGTTAAAAGGGGAAAGTAACTGGGGGGGTGAGAGAGAGTGAAGAATTAAAAAAGAATTGTAAAGTGGTAAGCGAAGGGAGAAAGTAGAAGTTATATATAACAGAGGAAAGGACAATATACATCCTAGCCAGGCATTATGAATATTAGAGATGGACATTAGACAGACATTGAGGTGACCAACACATACTCTCATGCACACACATAGATCACGGTCTTTTTGTTTGTTTTTGTTTTGGGGCCACATTCAGCAGCGCTCAGGTATTACTCCTGGCTCTGTGCTCAGAAACTGGTGGTGGCAGGCATGGAGGCTGTATGAGATGCTAGGATTCTAACCAAAGACCATCCTGGTTCGGCTGGTTGCAATGCAAATGCCCTACCACTGTGCTATCACTCTGCCCTCCCCCTTTTATTTTTTTAATTTTTATTGAATCACAATGAGATGCATGATTGGGTTTTCAGTCATACAATGTTCCAACATCCATTCTTTCACCAATGTACATTTTCTACCATTAATCTCTCAGTTTCTCTCCCAGTCTGTCCACCTGCCCACCTGCTTCTTGCAGATACCTTGCTTCTCCCCCAACCTTTTTCCTTTTAGGCACCATGGTTTGCAATATATTTACTGAAAGGTTATTATATCACTTTAACTTTTTTCAGCATCCAGTTTTTGTCCAGAGTGATCATTTCCAACTATCATTGTCATACTGATCCCTTCTCTATCCTAAGTGCCCTACCCCCTTTTTGTAGCCCACTTCCCACCATGGACCAGTCCTCTGGCCCTCATCTCTATTACTTTTGAGTATTATTCTCATACTATTTTTTTGTATCTCTCAATGTATGCAAACGATGTATGTCTGTCCCTCTCCTTCTGATTCATTTCACTCATCTTGATACTCTCCATGTCTTCCGTGTATAAGTAAATTTCACTACTTCATTTTTCCTAACAGCTGTACAATATTCCATAGTTTATATGTGCTACAGTTTCCTTAACCAATCATCTGTTCTCAGACACTTAGGTTGTTTCCTGATTATGACTATTTTGAATAGCGCTGTAATGAACATAAGAGTGCACTTGCCTTTTTGCTTTGTGTTCTGGGCCCCTAAGGCATATTCTCAGGAATGACATTGCTGGATCACATGGGAGCTACATTTCTACTTTTTTAAGAAATGTTCATGGGGCCCGGGAGATAACATGGAGGTAAAGTGTTTGCCTTTCATGCAAAAGGTCATCGGTTCGAATCCCGGTGCCCCATATGGTCCCCCGTGCCTGCCAGGAGCAATTTCTGAGCATGGAGCCAGGAGTAACCCCTGAGCACTTCCGGGTGTGACCCAAAAACCAAAAAAAAAAAAAAAAGAAATGTTCATATTATGTTTCAAAATATGTTGGGCCTGTCAACATTCCTCTCAGCAAGGAATTAGAATCCCTTCTCCCTGCATTCAACCAGCATTGATTGTTCTTATTCTTTTTGATGTGTGGCAGTCTCTGTGGTTACTGTGTCTATTTTCCTTATTTTATTATATTAACTATTTATTAATATGCTGTGATTACAACACTGTTAATGATAGTTTTATACATAAATCATTCCAATGCCACACCTACTACCAGTGTGTAGGTAGTCCCAAAAGACTCTCCCATACATCTTACCCCCACCAAGTAACAAATCTCCAACTATGGATGAATGGATGAAACATTATGGCATGTACAGTAGACTACTATGCAACTGTAAGAAAAGATGAGATCATGCAATTTACCACAGCCTGAATGAACTAGAGTATATTATGCTGATTAAGTCAGTCAAAGGAAAAAGATTGATACAGAATAATCTCTAATATATGGGACTTAAATATACATAGTAAGGTAGGAACAGAAGATCAAAGGCAACAGAACTAAGAATTCGTCTGTGGAACTGAATTTGAGGTGAGGAGTGTGGGGTTGAAATGTAAGAGTCTTTTTTAATAAAAATAAAAGAACAAGAAAGCCAAAAGAAATGGTGTTGACAAAGCAGGGTAGACCAAGGGTTTTTTTGTTGTTTTTTTTTTGTTTTTGTTTTTGTTTTTTTGGTTTTGGGGCCACTCCTGGCTATACGTTTAGAAAGCGCTCTTGGCTTGGGGGACTATATGAGACACAGGGATTGAACTGAGGTTTGTCCTGGATCATCTGTGTGCAAGGCAAGGCCCTACTACTGCGCTATTGCTCTAGCCCTGGCCAAGGCATTTGCAGCCACTGGGAAGTGGGGCTTCAGTGGATGTGATGCAGAGCATGTGACCAATGCTGATCTTAGCATTAATTTTCTTTCTCAGGTGCATGGTAGGCTATGTAAATGCCAGCTTGTCTGTGTTCCGAATTTCTGATTTTGAAAATCGATCTGAACCTGAGTCTGATGGCAGCGAATTCTCTGGAATCCCCCTCAAGTACTGCAGGTGAACATGACTTTTTAAGCCCCAGCTGGTGTGGTGTTCTATGTATGGTTTGCTTTGCCTCAAACAGCAGAGCAGAGTGGTGTTCCAAGCAGTGTTCTCAGCCTTGATGAGATATTAAAATCCCAGGAAGTTGGACCAGAGCCATAACTCAGTTGGTTGAACACATGTTTTTGCACACAGAAGACCCAGATTTGATCCCTGGCACCACATGGTTACCTCACCCTCAGCATCAGTAGGAGTGGCAACCAAGTACACTACCTGAATGCCTCTGATGTGCTCCACTCAAAAATTATAAATAAAATAAAATCCCTTGAAATTTTTTAGTTTTCTCTTCCCCAAAACATGACTCCAGAGACAGAGAAGGAAGGTTGACTCTTCATACTCTCACTGTCTGTCTCTATTCTGAGAAAGGATCTGTGTTGAAGTCACCATTTTTGTTGCTGTAGTCCAAAGGATACTTCCCTTGTAGACTGGCCTTTTGGCAGTGGGGCATATATGCACTGGATTCTGTGATGGTAGCAAACAAAGATGCATCCTTAACTATCAATCCAAGACTCATTCATTATAAAGGGAACAGGAAGATGTGCTTTTCTCCCAGTTTTCTCCTGAAAGAGGTACTTTAAAGATGTTGCATTAAAGATGTTTTAATAAGGAATATGAAGTAAATATGACTCTACCTGTATTGAGGTTGGCTATGGTGGCGGATGGGATATTGGGGACACTGGTAAAGGGAAGGTCACACTGATGGTAAAACTGGTGTCTTAATCCTTAATGCCTGAAGCCACAAGATAGTAAATAACAGTTTATAATAAATATTAGTGGGGGTGAAGATGCTAAGTATTGGCTTCTAGTCTGCTTGAACCTAGATACTGACTGAGATCTTCCCCTTTTGGACATTGACTTGAATCTTGATGCAGCTTCAATTACTGAGAACCACTACTACTAAAGTATGGTATCTAGACCATCACAAATGATTGAAAGTCATGTCAGAATCAATGTAGGGATTGAATTATAAGGTTTATATGCTACACAGACCACTCCTGGTAGACTAGGAAAGTTTGGGGATTTTATTTGGTGTATAAAGCCATAGATAGTAGAGAAAAATTAATAAATAGGAATTTAATTTAATTAAAAATAAAACCCAATAAAAGAGCTAATGATCAAAATAAGTGACTCATTTGCTATATAGTCAAAAGTAGCAGCCATAAATATATTTAGAAGATCATACTCGAGATAAATTTTTGTCAGGAGAACTCAGGAGAACAATCTTAACGAAGTAAGAATTTCAACAAGGAGAGAAAATGTAAGAAAGGAATGGATATTACGGAGCTGAAGAATACCCAAGCTAAACTGGATATATATATAATGGCATTAGATTATATGTAAAGATCAGTGAACTTGAATACAAAGCAGAATTCAGATTAGTGAAACAAATTGAAGAAAAAAAGAAGACAACTTTAGAAACATTGGAAAATATCAAGTGAAACAACATTATAGGGACCAAAATCTTATATAACTTGGGGAAAGAAACACATCCATATCCAGGAATCCCGTATAGTTTTGAAAAATTGACATCAAGTTTTTATACCAATAAATGTTTTAATTCAGTTGGCAAAAAATAAAGAGGAGATATTTAAACGCAGCTCCCTGCCTTCCAATATTTCTACCAGATTTTTCAGCTGAGTCTTTGCAGGCCAGAAAGAAATAGTCTGATATTGAAGCAGGGGGGAAATCCTACCAGCCAAGAATAATCTACCTGGCAAAGTTTTCCTCAAGAATTAATATTTTATCCAGGCAAGAAAAGGCAGATCAAGTTTATCACCAATAGTCTTAATTTATAGGAACTGTTAAAGAAGGGATCTAGAGAAATAGATCAAAGAGTTAAATCATGCTTTGCATGTAGAACTTGCCAAGAAAATAGATCATAAAAAATACCCAGCCTCTGAGAGAGAAAAGTATAAAAGTCTGTGTCCAAAGTGAGATTCTAAAGTAGTGCATATAGCATTCCTGCCAACTTTCCCCAAAGAGTTTATTGAACAAGATGGACTTTTACTTCGTTTTTCAAGAACTTAGAAAAACAAGGAATATTGAAAATAAACAGAGAAATTATCAGCTTGTGAGTATAAATTTAAACCTATCCATATCAAGTAACAGTATTCTGGTCCTACAAAGTCTTGGTTTACAGAAATGATCAAAAATTTGGTCGGTGCAACAACACAGGTAAATCTTGGTAATGCAATCAATAGGAAAAAAAAGATCTTAGAACTGTGTGTAATATAACATTTCTAGAAAGTTTAATATTGTTTTTTAAAATATGTTATTTAGAAAAATAAAATATAGACATATTTTAATACCTTGGTTATGTAGTATATATGTATTAGTGTATATATATGTATATATAGTAAAGACCTTATTTAGTTATTAGGTAATAACTTATTAGGCAACTTATTAGTTACCTAACTTACTAGTTATTAGGCAATCCTTATCAGAGAAAACAGTTTAAAAGTACTAACAGATTTATTTTTAATTTCAGCATCAGATACTTCCTATAAAATCATTTTACTAACATTAATTATGATTCATCTATAATAGTAAATAACATTGATCACTTTCATGTTATCTAATCATAAGAATTACTAATAGTTATATTAATGATTTTGGAGATAATAGTGACATCTCCTATTTTTATAGTCCTTGATACTTTTCAAAGATGACCATACTTTCTCCTCAGTGAAACTCTTAATCTAGATAATCATGTTTTTATTCAGGCTAGGAAATTTGGCATGTAATGGTACTGTTAAAATTTCTAGCATTCCCAGTTTTTCCTACATTTCTGGAACTAATGAGAAAATAATCGGTTTAAAAATCACCACGAAAATTATAACAAAATAATAACTTTTCAGTGTTCTCACTTGTGATGATAAAATTGGACAGCAAGGAGAATATGGAGTCACCTAAAATTAAATTCTGATTTTGTTCCAGTCTTACCACTAAATGTTCTACTCTACACACATTTATAGAATATGATACTGATTCAAAAGTTTCAGTAGGAACAAACAGTGGAAAGTTCTTTTTAGTGGCTAATGGCATAAATTGACTTTGTATAAATTGACTTAGACATTCATTTGTTTGGGATTGGAGAGATAGCTCAATGGGTTGAGCATGTGTTTGTTTCCATGCAGGAGGCCAGAGTTCAATAGCTGGTACAATGTGATCCCTCAAGCATTATCTGGAGCTTCTTTTGAGCACAATTTCAGGAGTAGCTAATGAGCATCACCAGATATGATTCTAAAAAGATAATTGGGAAGTTGATAGGTGATGATAACATGAGTAATAGCTGGACCCCACATTTCCAGCAGTGTCAGTAGGACACTGCATCTTTGAAGCGGAAGCCTTATGCCTCAAATCCAGAGCATTGAAGAGATACAAGTCTGGAAGCAAACACTGATACAGGAAATAATCCACACATGGTTAAGGAGATAAAACAGTTTCAGGAACTCTCATACACAAGCCTTCCACTCCTCAGAAGCAGATAGCTTACTGGTGGAAAGCTGAAATTACAAGCAGTCTCCCCTGAGACCCCGGGTCTTTATTAGGAAATACCAGACCACACCGAGGGTGGGGAGGTGGAGAACAGAAGGCACCAATACAAATGATGTTTTAAGAAAAGTTCCTTTCATTCCCATCTTGTTGAGCATTTTGTCATGAATGGATATTGGAACTTAACAAATGCATTCTCTGCAGATATTCTTATAATCATATGGTTTTTGTTTTTCTTTTTGTTAATATGGTGTATTATGTTGATTAATTTGTGTATGTTAAACCATCCTTGCATCTTTGAAATGAAACCTACTTTGTCATCAAGAAGGTCATATGCCTTCAAGAAGTTCTGAGGCATTGAGTTCTATTGTTAGGATTTTGTTGAGAATATTTGCCTCTGAATTTATCAGGTATGTTGGTCTGTAGTTTTCTTTTTTTTTGCAGCATCTCTGTCTGCTTTTGGTATCAGGTTGATGTTACCTTTGTATAAAATATATGTGAGTATTTATTCTTCAATTTCTTAAAAGATCCTGATTAGAATTGGTAATTGGTCCACTTGAAAGATTTGAGTGAATTAGTGATTCCATCTGGGCCTGAGCTTTTGTTTTGGGGATACTTTGATTATCATTTTAATTTTTCAGTAGTGATAGATTTATATAAGTACACTATCATCCTGGTTCAACCATGGAAGATTATAAAAATCCAAGTTTTTATCCATTTCTTCCAGGTTCTCTTGTTTTGTGGCATAGAGTTTCTCAAAGTAGTCTCTGATTACCCTTTGAATCTTTGTAGTTATCGGTAGTAGTCTCTCCCTTTTGTATTTCTAATTCATTTTGATAAACTCTCTCTTCCTTTCTTTGTGAGTTTTGCTCATGGTTTGTCGATCTTACTTATTTTTCAAAGAACCACTTTACTTCCGTTGATCTTTCAGATTGTTTTTTGTTGGATTAATTTCTGTTCTAAGCTTTGTTACTTCCTTCTGACTATCTTTGGTTAAATTTGCTGATCACCTTTTAATTTTATAAGCCATGCCATTAAATTATTTATGTGGGCCCCTTCTTCCTTTCTGATATGTGCTTGCAAAGCTATAAATCTTCCTCTTAGTATTGCTTTTTTGTGTGTGTCCCAAAATTCTGATAATTTGTGTATTCATTCACGTTTGTTTCTAGGAATCTTTGATTTCTTCTTTGATTTCCTCACTGACTCACTGGTGTTAAGTAGTGCACTGTTTAATTTCTAGGTGTTAAAAGTTTTTCTCTTTGTCTCTCTGTAATTCACTTCTAATTTCAGTGCATTATTACTTGAGAAGGTACTTTGTACATTTTCTATCCTCTTGATTTTATGGAGGTATGTTTTATGGACCAGCATATGGTCTATCCTGGAGAATGACCTATGTGCTTTGAAGAAGCATGTGTATCCAGTTTTCTGTGGGTGGAGAGCCCCATTTATATACTAGGCCCCATTTATATACTTCCTTCCATTTCTGGTTTTTCAGTGCTAATATATATATATATATATATATATATATATATTTTCAGTGTTAATATATGTTTTCTGGTTTCAGTGCTAAAATATTCTTGTTGGGTTTCAGCCTAATTGACCTATCAAAAGGTGACAGGGCGGTTTTGTGGTCTCCCACTGTTATTGCTATTGATAACTTCTTTCAGATTTGTCGAAAATTGCTTTAAATGTTTTGCAGGTTCCTTATTGGGTGCATATATATTTAGGAATGTGATTTCTTCCTATTGTACATATCCCTTATAACATTTTAAGTCAAAAGTTTGTGTCATCTAACATTAATATAACCACTTCAGCTATTTTTTAAGTGAATTCTTTGTGTGGATGATTGTCCTCCAACCTTTGATTTTGAGTCTGTTTCTTTTAGGCAGCAGAGTGTTGGATTAAGCTTTTTGATCCATCTGCCACTCTGTTTCTCTTAACTGTTGCATTTAGTCTATTGACATTGATAGATATATTTGTCATGAGATTTAGTACCACTTTTTGTAGTTTATTTTGTCTCTTGGTCTGTGTTTTCTTAAAGTAGACCTTTCAGTTTGTCTTTTAAGGCTGGTTTTGAGTCTGTAAAGTTCCTGAGATGTTGTTTTCTGTGAAGTTGTGTATGCTTCCTTCAAACCTGAACCTGAGTCTGGCTAGGTGAAATATTCTAGGCAAAAAAAAAATTATTTCATTGAGTTTTGTCATTATAATATTCTACCTCTGCCTTTGGCCTTGAGGTTTTCTTGTGACAAATCTGCTGTGAATCATTTTTTCTCTTTTTTAAATATCTTTTCATTAATATCTTTATTTAAACACCTTGATTACAAATATGATTGTAGTTGAGTTTCAGTCATGTAAAGAATACCTCCCTTCACCAGTACAACATTCCCATCACCAATGTCCCGAATCTCCCTCCTCCCCCCCAACCCCCGCATGTACTAGACAGACTTTCTACTTCCCTCATTCATTCACTTTGTTATGATAGTTCTCAATGTAGTTATTTCTCTAACTGCACTCATCATTCTGTGGTGAGCTTCATGCTGCAACCTGGACCTGTAAATCTTAAGGATGCTCCTTTGAATATAATTTCTCTTTTTGATTTCACTGCATTCAGTATTTTTTTACTATCTGTGGGATTCATCATTTTGAGTAGGATGTGTCTTGGGGTGCTTTTCTTTGGGTCTCTTTTAGCTGGCACTCTTCAGGCATGCAGGATTTAGTTGCGTGCGCTCTTAAGCTCTGGGATTTTCTCTGCAATGAAGTCCTTGACTGTTGACTCTTTCTGAGAATATTTTTCTGAGTCTCCGGGACTCCAGTAATTTTTATGTTGTTTATGTTGAGTTTATCAAAGACTTCTATTTTCATCTGTTCACATTATTTGAGGATTTTTTCCATTGTCTGATCATTTGCTTTAATGCTCTTTTCTGATGTCTTCTGTCATATGGAGTTGATATGCATCTCCTAATTCAGCACAATGTTTTTGTCTTCAGCTGCTTATATTCTGTTGGAGAGGTTTTCCAGTGAGGTTTTCATTTCACCTACCAAATTTTACAATCCTGTTATTTCAGTTTGGAGTATTCTCATTTCTATTTTTATTCTTTCTCTTGATTTTTATTTGTGGTTTCTTCCATTCATTTCATGCTTTCTTTTAGTTTTATGATGATCCTTCATATTTCTTTTCTAATATCCTTATTTGAGACTAGATAAGTGGTTCATACTTTTCGTGTCATCAGAGCTATCGTCTATCACTGCTTGATGGAGGCATTTGTTGTTTCTCCATTATCATGCTTGTAAAGTGGTGTTTTCTATATATTGTGCTGGGGTTTATTGACTAGAAGATGTGCATGACTGCAAAGCAGAGTGGAGTGGCCAGAACTCTCTGGCTCTGTCCTTTGTGAGTAGGGTCAGCTCACATCTGTTAATGTGTCTTCCACAAGTGCTTTTGGGTGATGGTTCCCAGAAGCAGTGTCAGTGGGTCAAAATGGTACCCAAATAGAAATGTGCAGCATGTATGCCCTTTCTTGTATTTAAATAATTGAATTTTGAGGGTTATCTGAGATCTTTCCACTATAACTAGCCCCTGTGAATTATAGGGAATTCCAGTACATGTTTGATTTGCCATTCTTTGAAAATGATTGAAAAAATTTAATGGTGTATTGCCATCTTTGTGTATTGGGGGATGCCCATAACAGAAAAACATCTAGTATGAAGGTGCAGACAGCTTTAGCTCATTCATAAGTTATTGATATTTCCTATATGAAATGAGAATAGCTACCCACCACCATATGAAAATAGGGTTTCTTTGGAAAGAAGTTGAGATGTGTGATAACCATTTGTGATCATTCATTTGTTTATAAACATTGGGGATTATCACTATATACATGTGGTTTATTTTATTCAAAGTTGCTGTTTTTAATTCCTTTATTTAAACACCGTGATTACAAATAATTGTAGCTGGATTTCAGTCATAACAAGAAAACCCCCTTCTCCGTGCAACCTTTCTATCACCAATGTCCCCATCTCTCCCTCCCCACCCACCCCCAGCCTGTATTCGAGACAGGCATTCTACATCCCTCATTCACTGTCATTGTTATGATAGTTCTCAGGGTAGTTATTTATCTAACTGCACACACCACTCTTTGTGATGAGCTTCATATCTTGAGCTGGTTCTACTTGCTCTCATTTCTGGGAATTATTTCAATGTCTTTCATTTTTCTTAAAACCCATAGATGAATGAGACTATTCTGTGTGTCTCTCTAACTAATTTCACTCAGCATAATTGATTCCATGTGCATCATGTATAGAAAAATTTCATGACTTTATATCTCCTGACAGCTGCATAATATTCCATTGTGTATATGTACCACAGTTTCTTTAGCCATTCATCTGTTAAAGGGCATCTTAGTTGTTTCCAGAGTCTGGCGATTGTAAATAGTGCTGTGATGAATATAGGTATGAGGAAGGATTTTTGTATTGAACTTTTGTGTTCATAGGGTATATCCCTAAGAGTGATATAGCTGGGTCAAATTGGGAGCTTAATTTCCTTTTTTTTTTTTTGAGGAATCTTCATATTGTTTTCAATAAGGACTAGAATAGACGGCATTCCCACCAGCAATGAAAAGGAGTTCATTTCTCCCCCACATCCCCGCCAGCACTGGTTGTTCTTGTTCTTTGTGATGAGTGCCAGTCTCTGCAGTGTGAGACAGTACCTCATAGTTGTTTTGATTTGCATCTCCCATCTCCCTGCTGATTAGTGATTTGGAGCATTTTTTCATGTGCCTTTTGACTATTCATATTTCTTCTTTGAGAAAATGTCTGTTCATTTCTTCTCCCCATTTTTGATAGGGTTATATTTTTTTCTTGTTAAGTTCTGTCAATACCTTGTATGTCTTAGATATTATCCCCCTTTATCTGATGGGTATTGGGTGAATTACTTCTCTCATTCTGTGAATGGCTTTTGTATCTAGGCATTATTTTCATTGAGGTACAGAAGCTTCTCAGCTTAATAAAGTTCTTATACAAAGAAAACTACAAAACCCTGCTTCAAGAAACAAAAAAAGATACATGGAAATGAAGGCATATACCCTACTCATGGATAGGGAGGATTAATATCATTAAAATGGTAATGCTCCCCAAGGCATTGTACAGATTTAATGCAATTTCTCTAAGGATACCCATAACATTCTTCAAATATGTGAATCAAACATTCCTAAAAATCATCTGGAACAATAAACACCCACGAATGGCTAGAGCAACCCTTGAGAAAAGGAATTTGGGAGGCGTCACTTTTTCCAACTTTAAATCATATTACAAAGCAATAGTCATTAAAACAGCATTGTTTGGAATAAAGATAGACCCTCAGATCAGTGGAATAAACTGGAGTATTCAGAGAATGCTCCCCAAATATACAATCAATTAATCTTTGATAAAGAGGCAAGAAATGTAATATGAGGCAAGCAAAGTCTCTTTAACAAATGATGTTGGCACAATTGGTCAGCCACTTGCAAAAAAGAAAACTAATTCAGACCTCCAGCTAACACCATGCACCAAATGGAGTAAAGACCTTGATATCAGACCTGAAACCTTAAGGCAGGGGTCCTCAAACTTTTTAAACAGGGGCCCAGTTCACTGTCCCTCAGACCATTGAAGGGAAGACTATAGTAAAAACAAAAATTACAAACAAATTCCTATGCACACTGCAAACATCTTATTTTGATGTGAAGAAACAAAACAGGAACAATTACAATATGTGGCCCGTGGGCTATAGTTTGAGGACCACTGCCTTAAGGTATATTGAACAACATGTAGGTAAACACTCCAAGATTGAAACTAAAGGAATCTTCAAGGAAGAAACAGCACTCTCCAAACAAGTTGAAACAGAGATACACAAATGGGACCATATGAAGTTGCACAAATTTTACATCTATTTAATATCTGTTTGTCTTGCCTCCATGGAATATGATAGTTCACATGCAAGTGGTGGCCATTTGTGTGTAGCACTGCATGCCTTTCTGCAGGTTACTTAACTATTGGCATGGCCAGATCAGCAATTTCATTTTCTTGAGCTATTACTCTGGGAGACTAAAGTGGGCTCTTATGTGGGTGATAGATTGGCTTATAACTATACACATGCTTGTATAGTGCTTAAATAAAGATAGTTTAAAAAGAATATAAAGTGAGAATAAAAATTAGCTCAGAACAATTTTTTCAGAATGATTTTAACTGCAACAAATCTTGAACATATATGAGAATTTAAAGAGTTTATGATAATTTAAAAAGGTGGTTACTATGCCTGAGAACATCCTACCATGTAAGCTGAATTGCTTACTACATTGCATGGCTCTGAAACATGTGATAGTAATTTAAATTAATTTGAATTTAATCTAAATTTACTTAATTAACTTAATTTAAAAATATAATTTAAAATAAAAGTATTTTCATTTCTTGCCCCTTCCACTCATTAAGAAGACTTAGAATTTTTATGCACTGTTGTGGTCAATATTGGGCCAGTGATGCCACCTTTTCCTGATGTCAACCCATCAATGTAAAGCATGGGTTTTA
>PVKC010028962.1:0-15275 GCA_004027635.1 Crocidura indochinensis
TGGCAGGCTCAGATGGATGCTGACAATCGGAGCTGGTTCTGACCCTATGGCTGTGCTATCTCTGGCCCCTCTTCTCTACTGTTCTGACTCCCAACCTCTGACTTTATTTCTTAGATGAATCCAACTTTATATTTGTAAATGTCTTTTCAGGGACTAGCGATAGGGTTTGCCTTATCTGGGCCAAATTGGATTTGATCCCTGATCTCCATATGCTCCCCTAAACCAGACAGTGTCCTCTTTGAGCACAGACCCAGAAGTGATATGGCCAAAAGTGATGTGATTTCATGAACCTTGTGATCTTAGCCTCTGGACTCTGATTCAAGGATCATTCCCGACGCATTTTAGCATCATCTTGGTTGCCAGTGATCACCCCTGGGTTGTCTTGTTTATGGTCATGTGATCTTCTATCATTGTTTCAATCCCAATGGGACTGCAAAATTTATTAGTTAATTTTTTTCATGATTTCCAAAGTTCAACTTGGTAGCAGATCCTGGGGTCTCCCCCAGTGCTTGCTAAGACATTATTTTGGGCTGGTATCAAATCTGATGTTCTTGCATGCAAGACGTGTTACCCAATACATCCTTTCTCGGGTCACGGACAATTCAACTTTTTTGTTTGTTTTTGTATTTGGACTATACAGGCAGTTCAATGACTTATGCCCAGATATGCACCCAGAAATCCCTTCTGGTGGGGCTTGGTGAAAGTTGTATGGTTGTTGGGATCAAATCATTGTCAACTCTGTTCATGTCACATGCCCTAACTTCTGTCTGGGGGATACATACCCAAAAGAGGGTTTGCCTGGTCATATGGCAGCTCAATTTTGAGGATAGTAAAAATAGAGGCAGCATTCCCACCAGGAGTGGAGGAGAGTTCCTTTCTGACCACATCCCTGCCAGCAAAGATTGCTCCCAGTTTTTGATCTGTGCTGTCTTCACTGATATAAGATGATATCTCATTCTTTTTTTGGGGGGGGGGGGGTCACACCCGGCAGTGCTCAGGGGTTACTTCTGGCTCCATGCTCAGAAATTGCTCCTGGCAGGCACGAGGGACCATATGGGGCACCGGGATTCGAACCGATGACCTTTTGATGAAAGGCAAACGCCTTACCTCCATGCTATCTCCCAGGCCCCCTGATTTCTCATTCTTTTCTTGATTTGGAATTCCCTAATCATAAGTGATTGTAAAATAAAATCCACAAGTTGTGAGATCACCCCTTTCTCCCTCCATATATTTCCAACTCCCATTGGAGAGGTCTTAAACAGAGTAGTAGCAAAGAAATAATCCAAGCTAGTTAGGTGAGAGTAATGGCCTCTCCCTCTTCGTCTCTGCCAGAGCCAAAAGCCAAAACTCCATTTGCTTTTATTAAACCAATTCTCAATACACCAAAAGGGGTAATCCAGGAGTGCTTTATAGATCAAAAGAGAGATTTTAGGGAAAGAGGAAGATGGGGGAATGCCTTTGTTTTGGGTCAGTAGCTGGGTACCATGTTACAGTCCCACCCTTTCTGTTTAGAATGCAACAAATATTAAAAAAGCTCTATATTTTGTTTTACTTTTCTCTGTCAGAGGCAGGAACCCTAGATCAGAAGTTATAAAAATGGGTGTTTTGCAATGGGCACAGTAAAAGTTAGCTATAAAAGCATCAAACGTCAAATTGTACATACATATTCTCAAAACTATCTACTTTTTTCACATCTTTGTCTCATGCATATCACAAAATTTTATTTCATAGACTTCTCTGAACATAGACATTAGAACCTTTCTGCAGATACACTTAATTTAATTTGAAAATTCTTAAACATTCTTACACTGAGCATTGTAGTAGGAGTCTAAAACATTTGAGTTTCTTCTCATAACATCTCTTAAAATTACAAGAACATTTCTGAAGATATATATAGTTTAAAAATAATTTTGCTAAAAAACATTCTTATTTAGGGGACCAGAGAGATAGCATGGAGGTAAGGCATTTATTTGCCTTGCATCCATAAGGACGGTGGTTTGAATCCGGGAATCCCATATGGTCCCCTGAGCCTGCCAGGAGCCATTTCTGAGCCTGGAGATAGGAGTAACCCCTGAGCGCTGCCTGACCCAAAAACCAAAAAAAAAAAAAAAAAAAAAAATTCTTATAATGAGCACTTGCAATAGAATATAGTATTAAAGTTCATTTTCCTTAGACTTCTTTGGGCAAAGACATTAGAACATTGTACAGACATAATTTGCGAATGAGTTGCTAAATATACACAAACATCACAGCAATTAGGAAATACTCACTAGGGTAGCTGAGAACTTTTAAAAGTAACATTTTACATTTCTTTGGAACTATGCAAATACTAAACCACTAAGGTGAATGCAAATTTTTCTATTTTCAGGGAGCCTAGAACAAAACAGAAGCTATTAGAATCTATACAGATAGAATACACAATTAAATCAGCAATATGATGACTGGTGCAAGTAGGATCAGTAGATTAACTTATAAGAAAGTTGTTTATAAGAGGTTCTGAAAGCAGTTTCTCCCCAGTATGGTCTTCTGATGGGCTTGGATCCTCCATCTTCTTTTTTTTTTTTTTTTTTTTTTTTTTTGGGCCACACCCAGTGACGCTCAGGGGTTACTCCTGGCTATGCGCTCAGAAGTTGCCCCTGGCCTGGGGGACCATATGGGGCACGGGGGATCGAACTGCGGTCTGTGCGGTCTGTCCAAGGCTAGCGCGGTAAGGCAGGCACCTTACCTTCAGCGCCACCACCCGGCCCCGGATCCTCCATCTTCTGAAGTAGGCTGGTGAGGTTATCTGGAATGGAAAGACCTTTGGTTTCTGAGCTGGAATCAGGTTGGTGAAACTGCTTATCTCCCTGCTATTATTAATGTCTCCCTATTATAATTATGTCTATATTATTATCTTTGGCTTCTACACCATCGTGACCTTGATATGTTTGGTGGGCCGAGGTCCTCAAACAATATACTGGTAGAAGGAAGGTAGTAGTGTCTCAGTCTCTGGGATGCTGCTTAGCCTTCACCTCTCCCGTCACTGCCTGCTTCTGCCTGAAAGGGTCTCTAACACATTCAAAACAGGGGCAATGTCCACCGATGTTTCGGTGTTGGGCACTGCACTCAATCCAATTCAAAGAGGCCATCATAGTGATTATCCACTAGAGGGTTAAGGCACCATTATTGTGGTGTTCTCAGGTCCCTTGGTCCTAGGTCTGTTTGGAGGCCGGTTGTAAAATAAAATTTCCAGTGTTGTGAAATCACCCCATGCACTGTAATTCTACCTACCCATGCAGACAGGTCTGAAGAAGCAGGGTAGTTATGAAGAAATAAAAATCTAGTCAGGAGAGAGTAATAGAGTCGGTGGCTGCTCATGGTCTCTCTCTGGTATCTGCCAAAGCCAAAAGCCAGAACTCTTCTTTCTTTTATTAAGCCAATTCCCAGTACACCAGGAGGGGAAAGGTGGAAGGTAATCCTGGTGGAATCTACATATCAAAACAGATTTATGGGGAAGAAGATGATGGGGAAACACCTTTGTTTTTCTTTTGGGTTGATAATTGGGTATCATCTTACAGTTTTAGACACTTTTTTTTTGGGGGGGGAGTTGTTTGGGCCACACGCAGAGGTGCTCAGGGGTAATTCCTGTCTCTGCTCAGAAATCATTCCTGGCAGCATTTCTTTCTGCTGTGCTGTCACTCCGGCACCAGTGGACAGTATTTTAAATGGAATAGACTCTTTCTCCTCTGAGTTGTTATTTGTATACAGGAATGCAACTGTCTTATGTGTATTGACTTTAAAACTGTTCACTTTGCTGTATTGGTTTATTGTTTCTAGAAGCTTTTGTGTGGGCTCTTTATACTCTTCTGTTATATCATCTTTTCATCTGCAAATATAGTTTCACTTCCTCTCTTCTGATTTAGAGTCTTTGATTTTCTCTCTTGCCTGATTGCTTTTATTTGGTCTTCTAATAGTATGATGATTCAGAGTGGAGGCAAAGGACATCCTTGCCTAGTGCCTGACCCTAGTGGGAAAGCTTTCATTTTTTCGCCATTAAAAATAATGTTGGGGGGGGCCGGAGACATAGCATGGAGATAGGGTGTTTGCCTTGCATGCATCAGGACGGTGGTTCGAATTCCAGCATCCCATATGGTCCCCCTAGCCTGCCAGGAGTGATTTCTGAGCATAGAGCCAGGAGTAATTCTGAGCACTGTCCGGTATAACTCCAAAATAAAGCAAAACAACAAAAAGAGAAAAATGTTGTCTGGGGCGTTTTTATAGGTGGCTATTACTATCTTGAGGAAGGTTCTTTTCACACCTGTTTTGTTGAGGGTTTTCTTAATGAATGGGTATTGGATTTTATCATGCTGCTCTCTCTGCAATGATAGATATAATCTCATGATTTTTATCTTTCCTTTTACTGATGTGGTGCATGATATTTATTTTATTTGTGTATATTGATCCATCTTTTTGTATTCTTGAGATAAAACCTACTTGGACATGATTATAATCTCTTTGATGTGTTGTTGGATTCGGTTTGCTAAGATTTTGTTAAGGATTTTTGCATCGATGTTCATTATTGAAATTGGTCTGTAATTTTCTTTCTTGTTACTACCCGTCAGCTTTGAGAATGAGTGTGATATTAGGAATTTGGGAAGATACCCCATCTTTTAGATAGTCAATGGTAATATCTCATCTCTGAATGATAAAAATTCACCCGTAGGCCCATCTGGTCTTGGTGGGAGTTTCTTAATTACTGTCTCAATTTCCTTACTTGTGATTGACCTGTCTAGGCGTTTTACTTTCTCACTCAGTATTGGAAGATATTTTTCCAGAAATATGTCCATTTCTTCCAGGTTCTCTAGCTTAAATAAATAAGTATTCATAATAAACTATTATGATATCTTGGATTTCTTGTGGTTCTGTTGTAATCTTTCCCCTTTTGTTTCTAATCCAATTTATTTGAATATTCCCCTTTTATTTCTTTGTGAGGCTTGCCAGCGGCTTGTCTATCTTGTTTATTTATTGATTTAAAAAAAAGCAGCTCCTAATCTCATCAATTCTTTGTATTGTTTTCGTTGATCCTTTTATTGTTGATTTCTGCTTTGGTTTTTATTGTTTCTTTTTTTCTGCTTATATTTGGGTTCCTTTGCTGTTGGTTGTCCAGATATTGTCCCTTTAGATCGTTGATTTTGTCTTTTACTTTCCACATGTAGGTTTCTATTGCTATGAGTTTCCCCTAATTACTTCTTTAACTGTGTCCCATAGATTTAGTCAGTTTTTTTCTTCATTATCATTCATCTCAAGGAATCTCGATTCCTTGATTTCCTCTCTGATCCAGCTTTTGTTGTTTAATTTCCAGGTTGTAGATTTTCTCCACATCTTTTTACAGTCAATCTTGATCTTTGGCATTGTGGTCTGATATGGTTCTTGGTATAATTTTTATATTTGTGAGCTTATGCTTGTTAGACTTGTGTCCTGAAATGTCTCTCCTAGAGAAGGTTCCATGTGCACTTGAGAAGAATGTATATTCAGTTTTTTGAGGAGGAAAGGTCCTGTATAGATTCATCAGTGATACTTCTAGTTTCTCCTGTAGGGCTCTTATGTCTTTACTAGTGTTCCAACTAGTGGATCTGTCTAGTAGAGATAATGGCATGTTAAAATCTCTCACTACTTTCACGTTTCCATCTATATGTTTCTCTAGGTTTGTATATATTTCACTGGCTATACATTTTGTGCATAATGTTGATCAAACTTGGTACTTCTTGGTCTTTTATACCTCTGGTCTTTGCTTTTAAAGCTAAATATATCCAGAAAAGGGGTTCTCTTAGTAATCTTTGGTGCTGGAATTTCTGAGCCAAATTATTTGATAGAAGCCACAATTTTGCCTGAGATTTACAAAGAAGAGATAGCCAAATAATGACCAAAAATTTAATGCCAAGCATCCCTTTGGAAATTCACCCACAGCGGGCCTTTTGAGGAACCCCATGGAGGTTATTTCAGTTCTCCCCACCAGGAAAATCTGAGGATATATCTGGTGTGCTGAGCTCCCCTAAAAGTTTATATATGCCGTGGCATACATATCCTGAATTTTGAGGTGTGTTTCCTCAGGCAGTAGGTGGCTGAGTTTTGTTTCCTGATCTGAGTTGCTACTTTGTACCTTTTCTGGGAGAGTTTAGTTCATTGACATTTAAGGAACTATTGACAGAAAGGGCTCTTGTGCCATTATATTGTGTAGGGTTGTTGCTGGTTTATGTATGTAATTGTTTTTGAGTAGAGTTGTTAAAATGAACATTGCGATTTTGCCAGAGAACATTTGTAATCCTTCCTCCCACATAAAAGAGAGTTTGCTCAGTAGTAGACTATAGGTTGAAAGTTTCTTTCATTAATATTTTCGGTATGTCATTCCATTCCTTTTGCCTGGATTGTTTTAAATGGGAGATCTGGTTTGATTTTTATATTTTCTTTATGCTTATGATTTTTCCTCCTTTACTGCTTTAAAGAGTCCATCTCTCTATTTGTTTTTTTTTTTTTTTTTTTGCCATTTGGGTATATCTTGCTACTTTTCTGTTGGGGACTATTTTGTTGGCACTTTTCTTGCCTTTGATTTGATTAGCAGCCTCTTTCCAAAGAGTTGAAATTTCTCTATTGTTACCTCCCTCATTGTTTGTTCTTCTTTCACTTTTTCCTCCCACTGGTATTCTTAACATTCAGAGATTCAATAAGTATCTTATTTTTTTTTGTTTGTTTTTCGGGTCACACCCAGCAGCGCTCAGGTGTTACTCCTGCCTCTATGTTCAGAAATCACTCCTGGCAGGCTCAGAGGACCATGTAGGCTGCCGGAATTCAAACCACTGTCCTGCTACATGTACATGTAAAACAAATGCCCTACCTTCATGCTATCTTTCCGGCCCCCTTTACATTTTCCTTCAGTGATTTGTCTGTCCTTTTTTTGACTTCTTTATTAATGCTGGCTTGCATTTTGTATTCAACTTTTTACAATTTTCCAGCTGTGTATATCTGGTATTGTGGCTTGCTAACATGTTTTTTATTTCCTTCAGTTTCATTTGTATGGAATCTGTCATCTGAAAGAGTTCTTTGAATTGGTTGAAATGTTCATCTATAAATATCTTATATTTGCCAGCTAGTGATTCCTTGATTTCTTTTGCTGAAATAGTAAGTGTTGATTTTAGGTCCTCATCTATAAAGTCAGGTGTTATGGTGGATTCAGAAATTTACCAGGATTTCTCTCCAAATCCCAACTGCTGCTGTCTTAGATAGCCTATTGTTCTTTTTATTTGGTGGGTTGGAATGCTGCAGTTTTAGGGTGTTTAAAAAAGTGAATGAAAGGATTATATAAAAAGTGGCTAGAGGTATATCTGCTTTAGAGGTTATTTTCCTAAACAAGTGAGGTTATCTGAGTATGATAAAAAAAATATTGCAAAGTAATTCATTGGTTTATTCAACTGGGTTTTGAGGTATATATCTTCTAGGAAAAAGAAGTGCTAGGTCCAGTCAGCTTGGAAATAATATGATATAAATTGAAATGTTCTTATGAAAATGTAGTTTTGGAAAAGGAGGGTTGACGCAGACCAGAAATCCTGAAATGGCATATGATGGTAGGGGGATCAGGACCAGCAGCCTCCAGCTTCCTCTTTTTAAGACAAGTTTAGGCTTTAGCGGTTCTTGTTTTTACTCCTGGCTTTTCACTCATTGCTCACTCCCTGAGGGACTCAGGGAAGTACTGGAGCTCTGCTATATTATCCATCCATCTCAGTTAGATTCCTTTATTTTATTCTATTCTCATCTCTGTGATAATCAACATGCATATAGAGAGCAGTGATTCTGTTCTTCATTTGTTCTACAAGTTGGCCATTTTCATTAGGGATCCAAACTCATGCATGGATTGCTATCCACTTCATTGTGTCTAACCCAAGCTTGTCCTCCTGCAGCAGGGTATTTTGGGGTAAAGCCTGCGCTAATCTCCTGGTTAGAAGGAGGAGTCCTGGGGAGGCCGCCACGAAGCCTGTTTGCCGGTGAGTGTGGAAAGAGCCTACTGGGCTCAGGGTTTGGTTTGAATATGGATTGTCGTGGGCCTGTGTGAGATGGGGCCCTTGGGCTTGGGCCTCCCAGAGTATTAGTACATGACCTCTCTTGTCCCTTTCAATTCTGATGTTGAGTTCCAGAATAATCTGCACCTTTGCTGTCTTGTCTTTGCTCTTTCTGGTTCCATGTCTGTGGATGTTTAGAACAGATCCTCCAATTTCTTCACTCCCTGTTTGTGCTCTCAGTGTGGTTGCATAGCCCCATGTCGAGGTTCCCTTCTCAAGCCCTTTTGTCTTTTTCCTTTACCCTTAGCCCTTAGATCATTATGGGTTTTTTGACATCCTCAAGAAAGTGATTTTCTTTTATTTTGTGGTTCCCTCAGTGATAATAATTGGGGTTAATCCTGGCCTAATGCTTTAGAAATTACTCCAGGTAGACATGGGGTTGATGGGAATTGAACTCTGATCAGCCTTGAGGCAAACACCCTCCTGCTGTTCTTTCTGGCCCACTCACATATAGATTTTTGTCTGTATCTTAAACCATTTATGAGTAAGCCCAGCACAAAGCTAATGTAGATTTTTGCCAAGCTCCTCAACATTGTGCACCCAACCCATCTTGCCTTTTTATGTCAGCTTATTTAGTACCTGAAAAACAACATATATTCACTCCACCTATGTTGCTGCTTTAACCAGGCTATATTCAACTAATTTTTTTTCTAACCCGCTACCCTCAATTAATTCTTTTTTAATTTTTATTTAAGCACCATGTTTACAGAAATGTTCATAGTTGAGTTTTAGTCATAAATTGTACACTGCCTGTCACCAGTGCAACTTTCCTGGACCAGTGACCCCCATGACCCTCCCACTCAATACCCCACTTCTGTCTAAGACTGGCATTCTGTTTCTCTCACAATCATTGTTACACTACTAGTGCAGTTACTGCTCTGTGTTCTCTGCTCCTTGTGGCAAGATTCATATCATGGACTTGTCCTGCTGGCTTTCTCTCTCTGTTGTCTGTCTATTATCTCTGGGTATTATTGTCTAACCAGAAAGGTCATTATAAACATTAAGTCCAAAAGTTCCAGGTTAGAGGTCAAAGCAATTGCACAGTGGATAGGGATGTTTACCTTTCATGCACCAACCCAGGTTCAATCCGTGGCATCCTATATTGTCTTCCCCATCCAGCCGGAATACTTGCTTAGTGAAAACACAGAGTAATTCCTGAGTACTCTGAGATATGGCATAAAAACAAAGAAAAGTTTCTGGATACATTCTTGATGAGTTTTGCAAGGTTTAGTGAATGCAGCTTGAATGACAAAACACAATTTAGGGGCCAGAGGTAAAGTACAACATTAGCAGGAGATAGAGCTATGGTTCAGACAGCCTTGTCAACATCTACTCTGACCAAAACCTTTCTCTTTCAGCAGAACTCAAACCAGAAATCCGTCCTTGTCCCTTCTGCTCTCTCATCTTCTCCAGTCAGAACCTGCTCAGTCGTCACATGAAACGAAGTCATCCCTCTTGGATCCTCCTGGAAACATCTGAAGGAAAGCAACCTCAGTCAGAGAATTTCTCTCCATGTGATCAGAACCAATGGTGGCAACATTCTGATCTATATAATGACAAACCAAAGAATGACATACTTGAAAGTCCAAAGTACCAAGAAAGTTCCATACATCCAGCTAATAGGAGGCGTGAAAGAATTTCAGCAGACTTTTCTAAACTATTTAGTGGTCAAATTGATAGCTCTAGTAAACAGATGGCAATGGAAAAAGACATTAACATAGACCTGAAAGAAAATCCAAAGGACACAGGTAGAGTAGTTCCTGAGATAGACTTGCCAATAATTTTAAGTGACCAGTATATAAGGCCTGGGCAAGGCTTCAATGATGGATTGAATCTCATCACACATCAAGTGACTCAAACAAGGAAGAAACCCCATGTTTGCAGGGAGTGTGGGCAAGGCTTCAGTGTGAGATCGAATCTCATCAGGCACCAGAGGATACACACAGGGGAGAAGCCCCATGTTTGCAGAGAGTGTGGGCGTGGCTTCAGTGAGAGGTCAACTCTCATCACACACCAGAGGACACACACAGGAGAGAAGCCCCATGTTTGCAAGGAGTGTGGTCGTGGCTTTGGTCTGAGGTCACATCTTACCACACACCAGAGAACACACACAGGGGAGAAGCACCATATTTGTAAGGAGTGTGGGCGAGGCTTCAGTGAGAGCTCACATCTCGTCAGACACCAGAGGACACACACAGAGGAGAAGCCCCATGTTTGCAAGGAGTGTGGGCGTGGCTTCCGTCAGAGGTCACATCTTATTGCACACCAGAGGACACATACAGGGGAGAAGCCCCATGTTTGCAAGGAATGTGGGCGAGGCTTTACTCAGAGCTCAGGTCTCCTCACACACCAGAGGACACACACAGGGGAGAAGCCCCATGTTTGCCAGGAGTGTGGGCATAGCTTTGGTCTGAAGTCACATCTTATTGCACACCAGAGGAGGCATACAGGGGAGAAACCTCATGTTTGCAGAGAGTGTGGGTGTGGTTTCAGTGAGAGGTCAACTCTCATCAGACACCAGAGAACACACACAGGAGAGAAGCCCCATGTTTGCAAGGAGTGTGGACGAGGCTTCAGTGAGAGGTCGCATCTCATCAGACACCAGAAGACACACACAGGGGAGAAGCCTCATGTTTGCAGAGAGTGTGGGCGTGGCTTTAGTGAGAGGTCAACTCTCATCACACACCAGAGGACACACACAGGGGAGAAGCCCCATGTTTGCAAGGAGTGTGGGCGAGGCTTTAGTGAGAGGTCACATCTCATCAGACACCAGAGGATACACACAGGGGAGAAGCCCCATGTTTGCAAGGAGTGTGGGCGTGGCTTCTGTCAGAGGTCAAATCTTATTGCACACCAGAGGACACATACAGGGGAGAAGCCCCATGTTTGCAAGGAATGTGGGCGAGGTTTCACTCAGAGCTCAGGTCTCCTTACACACCAGAGGACACACACAGGGGAGAAGCCCCATGTTTGCAGAGAGTGTGGACGTGGCTTCAGTGAGAGGTCAACTCTTATCAGACACCAGAGGACACACATGGGAGAAGTCCAATGTTTGCAGAGAGTGTGGACGTGGCTTCAGTGAGAGGTCAACTCTTATCAGACACCAGAGGACACACATGGGAGAAGTTCAATGTTTGCAGAGAGTGTGGGCATGGCTTCAGTGAGAGGTCATCTCATTACAGGGGAGAAACCCCTTGTTTGCAAGAAGTGTTGACAAGGTTTTGGTTGGAAGTCAGATTTCATCATGCCAGAGGACACAAGGGAGAAGCTCTATGTTATAATGTGGGCAAGTCTTTAATCAGAGGTCATACATGGGGGAAGCCCTAGTTTGCAGGTTGTGTAGTCAAGGTTTCAATGGTTAGTCAAGTTTCATAAGACCAGACAACATAAGCCAAGAAGCCCCATATTTAAAGGGATTGTGGGCAAAGCTTTAGTCAAGTTTAATCACACACACCAGAGGATACATACAGGGGAGAAGCCCTATGTTTACAGAATGAGCAAGGCTTCAGTGCAAAGTCAAATCTCATCACAACCACAGGATACACACAGGAGAAGCCCTATGTTTACAGGTAGTGGATAAGGCTTTGGTCAGAGGTCAAATCTCATCATACATCAGAAGACACAAGGGGAAAATACCATGCTTGCATAGAGTACACGAGGATTCTACCTGGTTTTGCATCACACACGAGAAGACACATTGGAAGGCTAGTGTTTGAAGGAAAGGTGATTAATGAAAAGTCATCTCATAGAAACCAGAGAACAAATGCAACCAACAAAAATCTACATAATAGGAAGGTGGCTGGGGAAGAGTTCTAATGTCTAAATCCTTAGTTTTCTACAAAATAAAACATAATTAGTCCTGATATTAATATTTCCTTCCCCCTTAAAGCCGCAGGGAAATACAATGAGCAGAAGATGTAATATTTGATTTTAAACAATCCGTTTCTGATATCCATATATTGAGAGCAGTCACCTTAATTCATTAATAAATTCATTCCTGGGACATTTAAGTAAAACACTATTTAAAATTAAGTCATAGGAAATAGTCTGAAGGCCGGGTTAGGGTTTAAGTTAGGGGGGAGGGGAGAGTAAAAGAGATAGCATTAAATTAGGGTTAGATGGTTAGGATGAAGGATATTTTTAGGTTGAGATTAGAGAGTTAGGGGTAGAAGAGGTTAAGTTGTTAGGGTTAAGGTCAGAGTGAAGGTTCCTGTGAAGGAAGTTGTTAGGTGAGATTAGGGTTAGGGGGATAGAAGGTTAGAGTTAGGAAGTGAGAGGAATAGGGTTAGGGATTAGAGTTAGGGTGGTGTGGGTAGGGGTGAGGTTAGGGAGTTAAGATAATGATTAGGGTTAGGACAAACAAGTTTAGAGCTAGGGTAAGGATTAGGGTTACATTTAAGGTTAGGATCAGGAATAGAGTTAGGGTTTGCTCTGCAACTCCTTTAAATCAATTTCAGTATGTCAAGCTGTCCCCAGATGTAAGGGCTTCAACGATGACCCCTTATGTAATTCATGATTCTCTGGTCTGTTAGTGTCAGCCCCTCATTCAACACAAGAATCTGCAGTTGGCTGTTCTTTGCCTATCAATGTGATCTTAATTTTTTTTTACCTGCCTGACTCTTGGAATGCTGTCAACAGAAGCAATCGGTCCTTTGGTACCTCATCCTGAGCAGTCTTCAATACCCAATGAGCACTGAAATCAAGAGCTCTATGCCAACACTCTCTAGGGCTCTTACATCACAGTGTTAGTCTTGGTGAAAAGAAGTTCCATAACCAGATTCATCCTTAGTGTGGGGTGGTCAGAGAGGCAAGAGAAAGGCAAAGGGACAGTCAGCAGAGAAATTGTGACCATCCTGTAATTCCCCACAAAGGAAGATGATGCCTCTTGACATTGCCTTTCAGAATACCAAAGCTAGACCATGAACATCTGGTGCTACCCACCCAGCACCGCCATCCCTGTGAACATCCCAACCAGCGTGACCACCATCCTTGCCAACACTTCCAAACACCAGACCCACATCACCATCCCCACTGCCAACGACCCTTGACGGAGCAATACTCCCCTTAATGTATCCAATGAGCCAACCTGCAGTGAAGTGGCCAACTCGATATCAATTCATGTGACATGAAAATTTGTGCCTTGGGACAAGATCATCACTCCTATTCATAATTACTCTGACCCAACATTATGGGACCAGATGTAGGTGGGAGAGAAAAGGAACATCCATTTGTTAGTTTAAAACTTATTTTACAAAGAAAAACAGATCCATGTTTTCTTTAAATCTCTTTATTCCCAACTTGGTTTTACCCAAAACAGTTATTTCCCAACATCCTCTTTTCACTAAACCTTTTCAAATGTAAAATTGCATCTGGATAGATACTTTGTCTCTCACACAATTCTCCCACCTCTTGAATTTAAATGCATAAATAAAGGTCAGGTGGGTTAAGGATAGGATCAGGTTTAGGGGTTAGGGTTGGAGTTGAGTTTGGTGGGTTAGGGACAGGGTCAGAGTTAGCGTTAGAGGATAAAGGATTAGAGGGCTAGGGTGAAGGGTTAGGGTTGGAGTTGAGTTTGGAGTTAGGGTTAGAGGATTAAGGATTAGAGGGTGAGGGGTTAGGGCTGGAGTTGAGTATGGGGTTAAGATTAGGGTCAGGGTCTGGATCAGGATTAGGGTGAGAGGGGTTAGGGTTAGTGTTAGGGTCAGAGTCAAGGGTAGGGGTAGGGGTTAGGGTTTTCTCTTCCGTTCTCTTCTGTGTTCTGAAACTGGTGAGAAGACCAAGAAAGGCCCAGCTGAAACTATTTCCTAGTGGTGCCCAAGATGAATTCCAAGAAAGACTGAGTGAATACTGGCTACCAGAGGCGCCCCAGCAGCAGAAAGTTTCCTCCTTTGTCTGTGAAGGCAGACGGGAGGATCTGCCCCTCCTGTCTGGTTAGCCACTGAGAGAGACTGAATGGACCTATTACCTTAGTGTGTTTCTCTTCTTTCTCCTGTAATTTCCTGAGAAGGCCAAGAAAGGCCCAGCCAAACCTGTCTCCTTGCGGCACCCAGGCAGAAATGCCAAGAAAGACTGAGTGAAAACCGGCTATCAGAGGCGCCCCAGTAGCAGAAATGTACCTCCTTTGTCTGTGAAGACAGGCGGGAGGAATCTGCCCTTGCTGTCTGATTAGCAACTCAGAGAGACTGAGTGTATCTGTCGCCTTTGTTTCTCTTCTCTTCTGCCTCCTGAAACTCTCCCCAAAAGGCTAAGGAAACCTCATCTAAAACTCATAGAGGTACCCAAGCAGAAAGGCCAAGAAATACTAAATAAAATCCGGTTACTAAAGGTACCCCAGCAACAGAAAGGTACCTCTTTTCTGTGAAGGCAGGTAGGCGGGTCTTCCCCTGGTTTGCGATTAGCAACTGAGGGAGAGAGGGGACATGTTGTCTTTCAGACAGTTCTATGCCTATAGCAAATGCAGACTTCTCTTCCTGCTTTCACAGACATTGGAAGTACCTTTCTGCTGCTGTGGCGCCTCTGGTAGCCGGTTTTCACTCAGTCTTTCTTGACCTTCTCGGGGGAGTTACAGGTCCCCTCAGTCTCCGAGTTCTCAAAAGTAATTGAGTACTGCCAAATGGCCTCCAGACAAATATTGCCCATCCTCTTCCAGTAAGGAGGGAAAAGATCTTTGTTTTGAATTTTGGTGCTAGGTGTCAACCCAGGTCTCAGGCTTCAAGGTGTGTGCTTTGCAGTAGAACCACACCTTTGATCCATATTTCTTATATTTGTAAATTTTTGCATCTGTTCTTTGGGGTAAGTGTTCAGGGCCTCCCGTGATATTTCTGGTGATATTCAGGAGCCATTTCTGCCATTGCTCATAGGAACATACTCAGAGGCATGGATTGACTAATGATGGCCATGGGCAAAACAAATACATAATCTCCTATAGTGTCTGTCTCTTCCACCCTTTTCTCAGTGTTTGAAACCTTAGGTAAATATAGAGAATCAAAATAATTGAGCATCTTTGTGTTTTATTACTGGGTAAATGCATTTGTTGAATTTATGTTTATAAATAATGTTTCGGGGGCTATTTCTGAGTGATAGCACAACTGGTAAGACACTTGTCTTGCATGCAACTTGCATGAGTATGTATCCTTGAATCCCATATGGACCCTTGAGCTCACCCAGCGTGATTTCCTAAATGCC
>PVKC010028963.1:0-15258 GCA_004027635.1 Crocidura indochinensis
TTATTTTTTGGTTTTTGGGCCACACCCAGTGACGCTCAGGGGTTACTCCTGGCTATGCGCTCAGAAGTTGCCCCTGACCTGGGGGACCATATGGGGCACGGGGGATTGAACCGCGGTCCGTCCAAGGCTAGCGCGGTAAGGCAGGCACCTTACCTTCAGCGCCACCGCCCGGCCCCCTATTATTATTTTTATACAAAATCATTTCAACATTCTGAAGATGTGCCACTTCCTTGAAGTCTCTCCCAAATAAGCTTGTATCTCCTAGAATATGTCCTGTTTTTGTTTCTGTTTTTGTTTTTGGGCCACACCTGGCAATGCTCTGGGGTTACTCCTGACTCTGCATTCAGAAATCACTCCTGACAGGCTTTGGGGACCGACCATAAGGGATGCTGGGAATCTAACCTGGGTTCATCCTGTGTCAGCTATTTGCAAAGCAAACATTTTACTGCTATATTATTGCTATGGCATCCTAGGGTATGTCCTTTGCCATAAACTCTATATAATTATGAACCCACTCTAGACAGAGTTACTTTTGATTCAACCCTTAATTCTCAATCTTACAAATAATACACATGACAAAAATGATTCTTCTTAAGTTATATTCAGTACCCTGTCCCACAGAGTTTTAGACACTTTGATTCTCACGACTAAGACCTCTATTGATATCACCAACATCTCACTGATGAGAAAGTACAGACAACCAAAAAATCGTGTAAGCCTTTATAAAGTCACAAACTCTTTTAATGGTATTCATAACTCATTTCATTCTGACTCCAAAGTTTACAGTTAGCATAAGATGAAAATACTGCTTCATATATGTGGGAAATACCCACAAACTGTGAATTTATCTCACTGACCAGTTTCTCTTCTCTAGAATCTCTCTTTTTAATCTCTCTATTGCCTCCTTCTACCCACTCCTTAAAAATGGTAATATTTAAACCCACAAAAGCTGGAGTAGGAACTGTGTGCCCATCAGTTCATAAATATTCTTAGTGAAATGAATTTAAGAGTGATGAATGATGGCTGGAATTTCAAAGCCCAGTTCTGGGTGTATTTGCAATATGATTAATTATAGAGCTGCACTGAAATGTGCAGGAACTGAGAAGGAATAAAATCATCAAGGCATCTGGCTGGTTCCTGCCTTTCTTCCCCTAGAGCCCCCTTTGGCTCCATGCCCAGGCTCTAGGAAAGGCTTTTGCACTGCATTCCTGTACCCATCTCCCTAGAGACCTGAGAGTGGGGGGTAGAAGTCACTGGGAAGACACTTCTGCTCACTTTTCTTTTCTTTTTTATTTTTTTTTCTGCTCACTTTTCATGAATTTAGATCTGAAGGTACCTCATCAACCAAAGAGAAGAGCAGCACTGAGGGTCACTGTGAGATTTTTTTCTCATTTTCTCCATTTTCTAGTAGGACTCTGGAAAGAGAGATGTGCTGAAAACAGTTGTATACTTAATTCAAATTTCATTTACATTCTTGGGTTCAAATCTCAGTTTTATTTCATTATTAGTATTACACTGTTTTGGTTGCTACAGCTTTATAGTATACTTTGGGGTTGATAGACATTTAAATGTCATCTGCCTTCTCACATGGTTCAAAATGTCAATACTGCTTCCTTGTCTTCATCGCCTACTGTCTTTTGATTTTACTTGGTAAACCTACTGCCTTTTTATTTTTTTTTTTTTTGATATTTAGGCCACATTTGGTGGCACTCAAGGGTTACTCCTGACTCTGTGCTCAGGAACTATTTCTGGCAGTACACAGAGGTTTATTTGGAATACCAGAGGTTTAACTCAGGTCAGCTTATTTAAGGCAAGTGCCCTACCCACTTATTGATTTTTTACTGTGCAGTGAGGGTTGAAAACTTTTAATGAGGGAGGGGGAGTATTGGTGGTGGGAATGTTGCACTGGTGAAGGGGCATGTTCTGTTTATGACTGAAACCCAACTACAATCATGCTTGTAATCATGGTGCATCAATAAAGATTTTATATATTATAAAAATAAAACTTTTATTGAGCTCTACTATTTGTTTTGAGCCTTATCATCATTTGGGACAGAAGAGACAATAAAAACCATCTGAAAACAACTACATGCAAAGCATTCCTTCAGTAAGAGCAGATATCCTTAGCCTCTTTTAGATGCCCAAAGTGCCAAGAACTGGTTGTTTAGTCATGTGAACTGTTTTCTAATAAGTCAGACATTGAGGTCACACTGAGAACTCATTTTCTCTATTTCTAGTGGAAAATACTTTATTCTAATTTTTTCTAATCCTTTTCTTTACAGAGTAAAGTAGTATTCTTGTCCTTTAAATTCATCATATAGGGGCCTGAGAGATAGCATGGAGGTAGAGCATTTGCCTTGCATGCAGAAGGATGATGTTTCAAATTCTGGCATCCCATATGGTTCCCCGAGCCTGCCAGGAGTGATATCTGAGCGTAGAGCCAGGAGTAACCCCTGAGCACTGCTGGGCATGACCCAAAAACCAAAAACAAAATTGTAAATTCATCATATAAAAGTGCTGTGTGCAGCAGAAGAGTATGTCCAGTGGACTCACCAGTCTTGCCTTACTAAATTCTCATGTGACTCCACCATGACTCTAAAATCCCTATATTTTGGGTGCTGAAGAGCAATGCTTGAGTAGTGATCCTGCCTGGCTTTTAATGCTTAGCTGAGTATTTAGTTTAGACTAGAAAACAGCCTTCACTCAGACATCCCCTGTGGTCCACAAAGGGATTCCCAGATGGAAATCTGAGAAACAATGTTTAGCTCCCTTCAGAGGGATTTCCTAATGGATAAGCTTCAACTGTAAGACACCAGATCATCAATTCCCGGAAAAGCCCCACCTGTTGGACATGATGACTTCACACAAATAAGGTGGGGTGGGGGCAGGGCAGGGGAGGAATTTATTAGAAGTCATTATGTGTAGCAGGAATGAGATGTGACCTTTTATGTGTTAAAAAAAAACAAACTCCTATGAGTCAATAGCAAATAAGGTTGTCTGGAAAGATCCAGTTACTGCTAAAACATATCTGTTCTGTAAAGCCCTGCCACTCACTAGTCTTTATCTTAGCTGAAATTTGATATTTTTGCTCCAATTTAGATCATTATCTCAAAAAACATCTGCTAAAATTTGTCCTCACCTAAGTATGCTAACACCAGCTTATTGGTTCTAAAATATTAATTTGTATATTGTACTAGGAAATGCAAATACAAAACCTTAACTACTTGTTCTATGCTTGTTAGAGTGATAAAACGATAGGTAGGGATATAATCCTCACAGCATTCTTTGAAAACAT
Source organism: Crocidura indochinensis (assembly GCA_004027635.1). Lineage (NCBI taxonomy): Eukaryota > Metazoa > Chordata > Mammalia > Eulipotyphla > Soricidae > Crocidura > Crocidura indochinensis. The sequence goes on from PVKC010028963.1 coordinate 3,296, forward strand.
GAGGATGAGAGGAAAAGGTACAGAGAGATTTGTTGATGTAATAATAATTGGACTAGGACATGCCCCTTAGACATCTCACAGGTGACATTTGGACTGGAATTGCCCTTGAATTACATCTGGACATGCCCCTGGATATGCTCTATGGGCATGGTCCTATGTCACTGCTGTATAAAAAGACAAACTTTGACAGTTGCAGGGTAAGGTAGAGTCTGGAGCAACGCCTGCAGGCCCATGGGGTACCAGCATCTGAGAGATGCTGCCTGCTCTGTCTCTGTTTCTCTCCCTCTCTTTCTGTCTGTCTCTCTCAAATGCAGATCTACAGGTCTCTCCTGGTGGGTGAACTTCTCTCTCTCTCTCTCTCTCTCTCTCTCTCTCTCTCTCTCTCTCTCTCTCTCTGAGAGTAGCATATTTCAGACTTTGGGTGAGAATAAAATGACACTTGGTTTCTATTTCTTTCTCCTCTCTTTGTCTTTCCTGGGCTGCCCTGGTGGCAGAAGTGCCTGGGCCACTGCAGCAGTTGGAGACTAAACTTTGGACTACATTTCTAAAGATAGTGAAGTGTCACAGCAAGACCTCAGACTTGCATGTCCAAAATGAAAATCTATAACCTTGCTGCTTACTTAAGAGTGTAGCTGTTGAAGGTGGGTCAAAGGTAACCTGTCAGAAAACCAATATTCTCATTCAGACTTTCTGAATTAAACTGGGCATTTTAATTTTTTCATTTGAACCCATTTTTCTATGGAAGTTTTAGAAATTGTATTAACAAACTTTAAAAATATATCATCCTACATGTATCTATGCCATAGCAACATTACTCACAATTGTCAAAGGGTGTCTATTGATAGTTAAACAGCTGTCTATTAATAGTTAAACAGATGAACAAAATGTAGTATATATATATATATATATATATATATATATATATATATATATATATATATACAATGGATTATTATTCCGCCTTAAGAAAGGAAGGAAATTCTGAGGCATATTACGCCACAGTTACAATTTTAGAAAGTGAAATAAGCTAGTCAAAAAATTCAAATTCTATGTTATAAGTGATCTCGTTTACATGTAGTCTTTAGAAGAGCCCAAATCATAAAGATAAAAAGAAGAAGGAAGAGCTGGGAAGAGGAGCTGTTATTTAACAGGGATAGAGTTTTCAGGTTTTCAAGACAAAAAAATTGCAAAACCATGGATATTTGCATAACAAAGTGAAGAATATTAGTTACTAATGCTTAACCATATGCTTTAGAATAATCAAGATGACCAAGCATAGCTGGATCTCATCCCCAAATAAAAGCAACAACAATAAAGTTCAAGATAATAAGTCTTATATGTGTTTCACCACTATGCAAAGAAAAACCTATCACTGTATAATGCATGTAAAATCATGAAAGGACACCTGAGTATGGATAAAATACCCTTTCAATATGATTGTGGGTAAGGTGCTTGCTTGTCTTATATGCTATTGACCTGGGTTCTATATTCAGGTAGAACCATATGTATGGTCCCTAAACCACATGAGGAGTGACCATTGAGCACAGATGGTGTGATCCAAAGATTATAAATAAATAAAATAAAATAATGAAAGGTTAGTTGGAGGAAGCTAGGTCTCTTAGCATCATGTAAACTATAGGGACTCAAATGTCCCTTACCAATGGGGTTGTTTTGCTTTTAAGGGGAACAGACTTATATTGAAGGCAGGTAAATGAAGAAAAGTGGGCCCTTTAATTATGTGTCCAAAATTTCAAGGGAAATAAAATTCAAATTTCATAAGCAAACTTAGAAGTTTGCTGATTTATTCTCTAAACAGCCTGGTCCCCAAGCAGATGGGGGAGATAATTTTTTGCTAGGGACACCATAGTGAGGGCAATTTAGCACAATGGGACAGTCCATATCTGACCCCTTCCACAAGTAGTGACATAAAAAAGTAAACATAGATTTCCTCAAAGAAAAAATACAGATGGCCAAAAGGTACATAAAAATGTCTTCACATCACTAATAATCAGAGAAAAGTAAATCAAAACAATGAGATATCATCTCATACCACAAGACTGGCATATGTCACAAAGAACAAGAATGACCCATGCTATGTGGATGTGGAGAGAAAGAGAATCTCCTTAACTGCTAGTGAGAATGCTGACTAGTCCAGCCTTTTTGGAAAAAATATTAATATTGCACTAAAAAGTAGAAATTGAGCATCCATTTGATTCAGCATCACTCCTAGTGATCTACCCTAGGAACCATAAAATAACACAATACAGAAAAGCACTCTACATTCCTATGTTCATTGCAGCACTATTTATAGTAACCAGAATCTGGAGGCAACCCATGTGCCAAAAAACAGATGATTGGCTAAAGAATCTGTGGTCCATATACACAATGGAATACTCTGCAGCTCTAGGAAAATGAAGTCATGAAATTTGCTTATACATGAATGGACATGGAGAGTATTATCCTGAATAAAATGAGTCAGAGGGAGAGAGATAGACATGAATGATCTCACTCATTTGTTGGAATCTAAGGAAAAAAGATAATATAGTGAGAATATCAAAAGCCAATAGACAAGAGGGCCAGGAGGACCAGTCCACTGCCTTGAATTCCAGGAAGCTCTAACATCATTGCTGAGATGGTCTCATGCTTTAGCTCTCTCCAGCAGTGGCTGCTGTATCTGGATCTTTCGTCTAACTGTGAAGCCATAGGAAGGCTCAGTGTTTCTCTCTTCTGCTGAGAGAGGCAAACACTGCACAGGAGAGCAAACCCCCAGTCCTGGATTTTGGAATGAAAAGAAATACAATATATGCCTTCCAAGTCAAGAGATGGCAAAATAAAACATCAAAAAAAAGTAGGCCAAATAATAAAAGACCGAAATGAAAGAAAGGCATGAAATCACAAAACCAGGGGCCGGAGAGAAAGCACAGCCTTAGACATGGAAGGATGGTGGTTTGAATCCTGACATCCCATACAGTCCCCTGAGCCTGCCAGGAGCAATTTCTGAGCGTGGAGCCAGGAATAACTCCTGAACGATGCCAGGTATGACCTCCCCCCCCCCCAATTAGTAAAATCACAAAACCAAATCCTAAAAGTAAAAGTAAAGCATTTCTCACCCTAATAGTGAATAAACTATACTACTATCATTAAGTCAGATTGTCTTTGAAAATAAAACTAACTATAAACATTTCTGTAATGATGGTGCTTAAAGAAAGAAATTATTTTAAAAAAGAAAACTGGTGGGAGCTTCTCAAGCATGTATTTCTAGAGAACTAAAAAAGCAAGTGATATATTGAAGGTTAAAGAGAAAAAAATGGCAGAGATAAGATCAATTTATAGAACAAAATCAAGAATAACAATGATAATATATGATTAATTAAAATCAAGATGTATAAGCAAGACATAATATTTTGATGAATATAACTGATGATAATGTAAACAGTTGCTAAAATAGAACTAGAATACTTTTTTAAAATCCAATTTAAAATATTTTTGAGAAGAAATATGAAAAACTATGAAAAACATGAAAAACTATGGAAAACATGAAAAACTATTAAAAAACATAGAAAATTATCTATGAAATGCCAGGCACAATTCCAGCACATGATATAAGCTCTATCTACTTTAGTTCTCCTAGTAAGTATTATTATTGATCTTGTTTCTTTTGTTTTTGTTTTTTGTTTTTGGGCCACACCCGGCGATGCTCAGGGGTTACTTCTGGCTGTCTGCTCAGAAATAGCTCCTGGCAGGCACAGGGGACCATATGGGACACCGGGATTCGAACCAGCCACCATTGGTCCTGGATCGGCTGCTTGCAAGGCAAACGCCGCTGTGCTATCTCTCCGGGCCCTGATCTTGTTTCTTGAGACAGAAAGATGATGCTATAGATTTCCCAAAATTTCATAGCCATGATTTGTCCTGTTGAAAGGAATAGTCTAAGGAAGCATCAGCACAATAATTCCTTCAAAGAGTAGGGAGTCATTATCATATCTATAGTTACCAAAACTCTGAGTAACTTCCTAAAGACAAAATGACTTGAATAATTCTCAACAAAATGGCCTAGATAATATTATACTCCTTCAAATTATGTGATTATGAGAGACAAATTAACATCTTTAGAAATGTTAAAGGAATACTTTGAGAACATATGCCCTGCTTTACTGTTAAAAATCTGCTTTCTAGTCATTGTTATCAGTTTCACATATGCCTGGGTTATTTCCCCGGATGCTACAACATTGTTCCCTTGATACTTAGAGTTTGTCAAATTTAGTCCAGTAAAGAAACTAACATCTATTTATTTCCATTACTACTGCCATCCCTTGCCATTTATGACTTTTCCCAAAGGCCCTAAACATTGTCTTTGCATTTTCTCTCTATGAAATTCCTAGGAAGTTAGAAAAATGTGACAGGGAAAAATATAGTAGTCATGAATTTACTCACCACAGGATGAACAATAGACTCTAAATTCATGTTCAATGTAACTTGGGAAGAATAAATCACAATAAACATGAAGCACAATGTGGTTCTCCTGGAGAATTTCATTTCTTCACGTCTGACTGGCTTTACCTAAAATGGAAATATGATACTTTAGAGATAAAGGAACATATATTTAGCAACTATGAAAAGAGCTAGTAAATATTATCATATCACAAAGATTATACTGTGAATAAAACATTACAATGAGGGTGAAAAGAAAGGGGCATAAGGTTTAGATGACAGATTTTAATCTCTACACCTGACATAGGTGAGGGAATAACATTGCAAGAAAATGATGGAGAAAGAAAGAATTGAGGATGGTACCTGTGAAGGACTGGCTCACAATACGAAGCTCACCACAAAGAGCAGTGAATACAGTTAGAGAAATAACTAGGGGGCCGGGCGGTGGCGCTGGAGGTAAGGTGCCTGCCTTGCCTGCGCTAACCTAGGACGGACCGTGGTTCGATCCCCCGGTTCCCCATATGGTCCCCCGTGCCTGCCAGGAGCGACTTCTGAGCGAATAGCCAGGAGTAACCCCTGAGCGTCACTGGGTGTGGCCCAAAAACAAACAAAAAAAAAAAACAACAAAAAAAAGAGAAATGACTACACTAACATCTATCATGACAATCTTAATGAGTGAGAGAAGGAGAATGTCTGTCTCAAATACAGGCAGGGATTGGGAAGGAAGGAGGGGAGTCATTGATGGTGGGAATGTTGCACTGGTGATGGAGGATGTTCTGTTTATGACTGAAACCCAACTATAATAGTACTTGTAATCATGGTGCTTAAGTAAAGATTTTTATTTAAAAAAAGGTAGCACTTGTTCAGATATATTGCCTAAATACACAAAAGAGATGTTTCAGTGGGCATAAAAGGTAGAAGCCACTTAATTTAATAGGTTGTATTAAATCTATACCACCAAAGAGGTAAACAGTCAAAGTAAACAATGGAAATAGTTGTGGGAAGAACATAGTAGGAGATAAAAGGAAACCCCCACCAGTGTCACTCCCTTATGCCACCCCACACACTAATCCAGATGGAGGCCAATCTAATTATTTCCTCACCTACACCCAGGTGGATGTCAGGGCAGCAGAGACTGACTCATATATATTGTTATGGCTGAAGAGAAAAGGAAAATCAAGGGGAAAAGGAGTCTGGGATATAGGCCTAAAATGACCCAGCAAGAGGTTACATATCAGCAAACTTCAAAAAGGAGACATGGGTTCCAGGGTTCCAGGTACAGATATCTGATTAAGTATATGTACATTGGACAGAGAAGAGCATAGGGATAAGACCAGATCATTCACACTGAAGTTAGTAGAGTGTAGGGACAGGAGGAGTGACAACCTACTGGTTAAAGGGAAAAACAGACCCACCTACTTATACTGTACAATAAACTATAAGTTTTTCAGCACCTGGTTTTGTGTATAAATCTTTTATATAATATTCAAAAACCTATGTGCTCAGGAATAAATCCACGTTCATGCTAACAGAGAGAAGATAGAAAGAGTAAAGAGAAGGATGAGGGAAACAAATAGAAAGCATGATAACAGTAGCTCAGAAAGAAATACTTTGAACATATTTCAGTGTACGAGATATACCAACAAACAACACCAAAGGACAATGCTTACCAAGGCTACCTTCAATATGTTCATTCTGTTCTATCTTAACTTTCCCAGTTGTTTCTTGAAATTGGTGTATCAATCAGTTAAATTGATTTCAAGACCTATATTAATGGCCCTGACTCATTACTATGAAAAAATCCTTAACTTTATCATAAAAATAGAAATTATTTTATAGTATTTTATTGTAATAAAGAATATTTATAGAATAATTCTCATTTTATATTGATTTTGATGACTGTTTATAGTGCTAGTTATAAAATAAGAATTTTTTCAATGACCAGATTGCTTGATGTTAAATTTAAAAAGTAGAACATCAGATGAAATAACCCAAACCCTGGTGGATCTCCAGAACAAGGAGAAATAGCTTAAGATACAAAATGGAGTAAACTGATTCCTTGAGTAAGTCTCTATCTACCCTGAGTTCGAGTTTTCTCATCTGTGAAATGGGGAAGTTATGCCTTCTTTAATTATCTCATAGAATTTTCTGAGGCAATTGAAAGCCTGTTTGAGCAGGCTGCAGGCAGTAATAATAATCACCCCAATTGTTAGTGGAATCCAGAGGGCAGCTAGCAGGAAGGATAGGCCTTGGCCCTACCAGTACTGAGAGTGCCAAGGGATTGTAGCCAAGATAACCACAGTGCATAGCCAAGAGGTATGTGCCAAGGAAACATGTATTTCAATCACCTGCCATTGGCCTCCTTTTCCTTTTCCCTTTGGAAAAAAGGAAGTGTAAGGCCCTGGAAAACTGACCCAATTTACAAATTTGGCAATCAAATACATTTTTAATGCTCAACTCAATGGATTTTGGAAAATGCTTTGCAATTTAGGTTATATAAATACATATTTAAGAGCAGATGTCTCTTCTATAAAGAAAGTATAGCAAGAAATAGCCTCTTGCTCTTAGGAGTTTTTCCTCCCTTGTTCAAGAAAGCAGGGCCCGGAGAGATAGTACGGTGATAAGGCATTTGCCTTGCATGCAGAAGGTCGGTGGTTCGAATCCCGGCATCCCATATGGTCCCCCAAGCCTGCCAGGAGTGATTTCTGAGCAGAGAGCCAGGAGTAACCCCTGAGTGCTGCTGGCGTAAACCAAAAACAAAAACATAAAAAAGAAAGCAGACCTTTGTGGGACAAGATTATTTACCTAGTGAGAACAACTGCATAACCAAGATCAACTAGCTATTCAGGAAGGTTCTTAATTTTCTTAAGTCTGATAGTTTGCTATTTTATAGGGTTCTGGTACAAGAAATTGCCTCTATGTTGAGGCAGTTCATCAAGGGGCAGCGCAACTAAAAGTTAATGACCTCTTACTTAGTATGTAACCTCTAGTAGAGAACTCACATTTTAAAAAGACTAGAGCTGTACTTTTCTTTCCACCATTTTCAATGTTTGATTTGTTTGTTTGTTATGTTATAATTAGTAAGAACTACAATGGACCTAAATAGTCATGTTTGGTTCTATTACATAAGTCACCAGTCAATGCCAGTATTTTTCGCTGTCCCAAATAATATGCTTAACATTATTTGACATTCTTTTCTCTGCCTATGTACTTGGTGAAAACTAAATCACAAATCAATAGACAAGAAAATATAGTAAGTATCCCTATTGCAGAGAAAGAGAACAACTATCTCCAGTCTTCTGATACCTAGTCAGGGCAATTAATGGCTCTACACTAGAAAGGCCAATTCGAAGAGGTCATTTTAAAAATAGTCAATGCAGGCCCGGAGAGATAGCACAGCTGTGTTTGCCTTGCAAGCAGTCGATATAGGACCAAAGGTGGTTGGTTCGAATCTCGGTGTCCCATATGGCCCCCCGTGCCTGCCAGGAGCTATTTCTGAGCAGACAGCCAGGAGTAACCCCTGAGCATCGCCTGGTGTGCCCCCCCCCGAAAAAAAAATAAAAGTCAATGCAAGTACTCTACTTTCTATACTATCTCTTAGCACTGTAAATCACAGTGAAAAAAATTCCTTATGGAGCAGACTTATAGGAAGAAAGCAAACAGAATGGGAGTAGGAAAATTGGTGGCGGAAAGTGGACTCTGGTAAAGAGATTATGTCGATACATTATATACTTGAAAACCAATAATTAATAACTTTTTACTTCATGTTGACTACAATCAAAATATAAAGAAAAATAAGATAAAAATATTTTAGTACCTTGGAGATAACAAGTCTTAGAGAACATATCTAGAATACAGGAGGCTCTGTGTTTTGCTTTTGCATCTGAGACTTCCAAGCACTATATAACACTCATGTCCCCTGAGTACTGCACTACAAGGTCTATACTAGCTGGCTGAGTATCACTGGGAATACCCTTGTGTTTCCTTACATAACTGAGAGTGATTGCTTATTAAAACAACAATAACAACAACAGTTGGAAACCAAAATGGCATGAGTCTGTCAAGCAGAACAGTGATAACAGCTGAAGGTTACATACTACAACATTTTGGGGATAGACCTAAAGACAAACATTTCCTTGTCCATCAATAATTTTTCATTAGCCTTCAACCTCACAGCTGTTCTCATCTGTATGGAAGCCAATGGAAGTTGTTTAACTTGGCTAATAAGGAGAAACCCAAATTCATCCATTTCAAAGCACTCATCAGCATCCTGCATTCAAGACAACATGTCCTCATAAATATTTCATTCAGTAGAATAAAGTTCATATTTATTATATATTTATGAATTACAGGCAACCAATGACTAAGAGTCATAGAAACGTAGGTATAGACATAAAATTATCCGTAGTTTCTTTTACGTCTTCTCTTAAATTACAAATCCTGAACATTCAACCAAACTCATCAACTTCAACAAATTTGCTATTAGAAAGAGCTGGGAGACATGATCTCACATCCATCAGTACATTGGTGGTGAGCAACTTCCTGGTCACCTCTGACTCTTCTCCTGTCTGTGACATTAGATGACAAAGAGGGATAAATAAAGTTCTTTGCTGTTATATGCCAGGAATAAGTCATCTGGATTCTCAGCAGCACTGCACTAGATGGATGAGGGTGAGGGTTTCTTGAAGGAGTCTGTGCTGACTGTCATTACCTTGTCAAATGATTATATCAGGAATCGTCATTGTAACATCAGCCTAAAACATATTTGGAGATTATGCTCTCCATTATAACATAGAAACAATCAGTGCTTTAGATCAGCTCCTCTTCTAGAAACCCTTCATCATTTTAGGTCTTCCCAGACTTTACTGTGGGGGTGGAGAAGGGAAGGGAGAGAGGGAGTGAACCAACTTATTTGTTGTATAAGGTCAGAACATGCTCCTAAAATAACTTTGATGCTTAATAACCCAAAGTCACTTTAGGATTACAAGATAAAATGAGCGAGAGTGGAATTTGACTTGGAAATGACTTATTACTTAAGCTCTATACAGTTTAGCTTTCCCATGCAGTTCTTTATACAGTTTGGTCTTAAATATTTTCTAACTAGGAGTTTCACCTAACCCCCTCTTTTGCTCCTCTTGGGGAATAGAAGAGAGATGACAGTCTGTCCCAATCATAGTTCTTCCTTTCTTCTTTTAGTTCTGAATTTTGTTCCTGTCTTGTGTCTGGCACATATTCCCTCTTTTTAGTATTATCTGAATATCACTATCTCAAAAGGGAATTTCTTTGTGTGTGTGTGTGGGGGGGGTTGGCACATGCTCAGAGACAACCATGGGAGTTACTCTACTCAGAAATCACTCCTGGCAGGGTTGGAGGGCCATATGGAATGCCGAGGATCAAACCCGGGTTAGTCCCAGGTCAGCTGTGTACAAGGCAAATGCCCTACTGCTGTGCTATCGCTCCTGCCCCCCCAAAAGCAAATTTATGAAGCATTTATGCATCACTATTTCATTGTGTGTCACTGGTTCCTTTCCTGCACTGTACATAAGAGCAATTGCTGGAGAAATTCCCTTTTCTTTCCATTTTTTTCTCACATGTTTACTATTTTAGTATCATTCCAAAACAGCATAATTCTGCAGTTAAGTGGCAGCTGAGAGGGAATCTGCATCGATTCTAGCTGTTTTTTTTTTTTCAAATGCATTTGAAGTTTTTTAGGTCCATATTTTCTGCATTATATTGTTCTCTACTTATTTTCCTTAACCTCAATGCCTTTCACATCTGTTCCTCTCCTCAGGAACAGAATTTCTAAATAGGGAGACAGATTTCAGTAAGTAATAAATTCGTTGATGAGTTAATAGTTTATTGAGACTGTGGATTCAGAGGTGATTTACCCAATAGATTTTTCTTGAATTTGACAGCATAGGTTGCTATTTGATATTGTGTTATGCATCCAATCTACTGTGGTGTGCATGGATAAAGCAATAAATGTATTTCTATAGACAGATTATGCTATGCATTAAGAACTAATGTCTTTCCAAGATCTCTCAATATCTTTGGAAAAAATGAAGTAACAACTAGAGAGAAAGATATTATTTAGTAGATGCTTACATCCATTTTAATGTCCAGTCTTAATGCAAAATACACACTGTATTTGCTACACACAGTAATGATATGAGCTAGGTATTTTAGCACTACATTAGAGATGAAAAAACTGAGGGTCCAGAAATATTAGAGAATTTACCCAGGCCACTTAATTAATAAGTAATAAGGTACAATCTACCATCACAAGCTGCCCTGTTTTGAAGTGAGGGATCAAGCTGGAGTTGAGGTTGCAAGAGAGATAGGTGAACTTTGTAGTGGCTCTAAATACTGGCTAAACCCTAAAGGATATGCAATATTTTCATATATTATGAAGAAACAAATTCATAACAAAGAGAAAAGCACAGAGACGGTCATTCCTGATTCAAAAGTGAAAAATGTTACTTTCCACTATATTTTCTTGCCAACATAATGGTGCACAAAAATGTCCTGGTTGATGCTCCCAGAACAGCAACAACAATGATACTACAACATCATTTTAGGCCCTATTCCCAACTACGATGAGGAAGTACAGTGACATTGGCATTTTTAAATAATTGATGCTTAATAAACTAGAAAAATGATTGTGGATCCCATATGCAGATTAAAGATCTATGAGATGAACAGCCCCCGAATTTCTTTGCAACTCTAGGAAAAGATCTAGGAAAAGGCAAAAGAAGCTGCTCCCAGGCTAGTATTTTCACTCCACTATATAGACAACAATAACTTGTATTTTGGATCATGAAGAAGCAGAATAAAAACACACAAGAAAGGAATCTTTGATGTTCTTTTCTCTAGGAATTTACTACTGATGTACCATGAAATACATGAATGGAAAAATAAAGAAATAAAAACAAAGGGAGAGAAGAAAATAATCCAAAATTCTTTGGAAGTTCTCCTGTGGAGCTTGTCTAACATGGTGAGTAGGATCAGACATGTTCCTAGAAGTCATTATTCTATAGGTCATTATCACCAAAAATACAAAGCTATTTTTGATTTCTCTTGGAAAGACAATGAATTTGAAACATTAAGTTTCTTCATTTTGTAGCTGGGTGTTCCTGTAAGGAGCACTGGCTTTCCAGCAAAACAAACTAGTGTTCTGATCCTAGCTCCCCACTTAGAATCTGGACAGGACAATTAATTCCCATGAACCTCAGTTTCCTGTCTAAAGAGGTTTACATAACTGCCTTAACCCATTATTGTAAATATTAGAGATTATTACTTCAAATCACAAAAGAGCTGGCCCTAGCTAAAATTTAATATGAGTTGACTGTGAACCTCCAAAATTAATATGTCGAAGTCCTAACTACAACTTCTAAGAATGTGAACTTATTCAAAGACAGGTTCTTTGGGGACCCGGGAGATAGCATAGAGGTAAGGCATTTGCCTTTTATGCAAAAGGTCATCGGTTCGAATCCCGGTGCCCCATATGGTTCCCCGTGCCTGCCAGGAGCAAT